>CABEEJ010004092.1:42940-70314 GCA_901482245.1 Timema douglasi
CCCCCCCCCCCATTTTTTTTAACAGTTATTCTGTCCGTACCCATGTTTGTCTGTCCCTGGCCAAAACGATTTGATGGGCTTGGTTCACACTTGATATTTAAATTTTCACAAGGTATTTTACTGATAGGTGGTTTATTTGAATTCCAAATTTGTTCGAAAATGGCTCTAAGAATTTATTTTTTTAAATTGATGTCTATGAAGGGCTATAACTGACTAACAACACTGTGTACTAGGTTTTAAGGTAAAAATTAGTTAAAGAGCAGTTTACTGAGGAATGAAAATTGAGATTTCTAATTATTAAGAAAATGCTCTAAGGATTTTGTTTAATATTGATAACAAGGAAGTGTTTGGCATGGCCAATAAAACTGTATACTTATTTATTCAGGGAAAAGTTTTTTTAAAGGTAGATTACTGATAATTGATTTGTTTTAAAAATTAGAATACTCTAAGAATAATGATTGCTGTAACAATTTAGTTTAAAATGAGCATATGTTAATATTTTTACATTATAAATAGTTTTATCAATTTTTTTTGGAAAAATTAATTTAATGGCAATTCACTGATTACAGACGGATGAAAAATTTGAAATTTTGGAAATTATCCTTATAAATATTTTGTTTAAAATTCGTATTTACTTACTATTTGAACTTATAAATAATAATGTATTTTTATTTTTATAAAATAAGTTAGTTTAAGGCTAGTTTCCTGATCAACATGTTTAGAGAATTTGAAATATTTCAGAAATTACCATTAATTTTCAGTTCTAAATGGGTATAGGAGAATTATGTTTCATGGCATATAAAAATATATATATATATATTTTAATAAAAATAGTTTGAGTATCTTTTACAAATAATTGAATGTTTAAAATTGAATTTTTTTAATTGTCTAACAATTTGCTCAAAATTGATATAAAATGAAGAGTGTTTATTGTGATCAACTAGATGATATATTTGTTTTTCAGAGGAATACTCACTTATATGTAGAGTACTGAAAATCTATTTTTGAAATTTTTGTTTCAAGTTATAACACACAACATGGGAAAGTTTGTGCGATTGTGTCATACTTGATATTTTATAGCAAAACATCACATCTTATTCCTCATACTAAATCATACTGTAAATAGCTGTACTATTTTCATGGCGTATCGCGTGTGTCCATATTTTTACACCCCTAACAGTAAACAAATTCCAAAGTTACGGACTACCCGGGATTTTTATAATGCTGATTGGACCTGGTACCATCAAATTTGCATAAATGAGTCTTAAGTGTATTTACTGTATACCTAATTAACATATACAAGATGATGGTCCTCAAATTTCTGTAAATATTCAAGGAACACAAATAAAAGGTTGAATCAGAACCCTTAACCATTTAAATATTACATTTTATAAGAATGTATTTGTTCCTATACATCATTCATTGAACGACAATGAACCCCTAGGTCAGGGATGGTAGCTCTATGGCACGCGTGTCAATGGGTAGCACGCGAACACAATTTGAGATGCACTCCGACACGAAAAAAATAAATACAACATTGGACAAAACTTTTCCTAACCTGATATAATTTTTTAATACCATAATATTTAGACAGCTATGTGATTCAATGTAATTACACAATGAACTTGAAGTGTACGTTTAGAAATCGTCTTGGCTTGGAGTTTGGACCTTGTGTGCTGTTGAAGGCAACAAGCTATAAGCCAAACATAAACATCTTGGATAGCAAGATACAACATGTTTCCAACCTAATATGGAAAAATTTATTTAAGTCCCTGTTTTTAACATTAACCTCAATTCATTGTCTTTTTTTTACTGAAGGTGATACTTTAAATGTTTTCACTTTAAGTTATTGAAATTAATACTGCCTGATACTCACTTTTAGACCTTAATATAATATTTACAAAATAAATAAAATATTGTTCCAGTACTAACATATAATTTAATTTTCTTCGCATTGTGATATCAACAGTTGTTTAATATCTGTCATGAGCATAGCGGAATTAGATAGTTAACTTTTTAAATGAGAAAGAAAAGTTGTCATTAAATTCCAGGACACTCTTGACAAATATCCAACAACTGTTTAGGTTACCATGTAGATAAAATTAAATTACATGTTAATACTGGAGCAATATGTTATTGATTTTGGCCAGAAAACGTTTTGCCATAAAAACTACAAAAACACTGGCTTTTTCTCGCATTCCCTTTCATCCCACCTTAAGGGCTATTATATTAAGTAATCCCACGCTGCTTGGAACTTACCAGGGCAACCCTACTAATAAAATATTCATTTGCTTATATCTATGTTTCCAACCATTAAGTTTGATCTCAGAACTATGTCATTTTCCGTCATGAAACGTACTTGAAAATGAAATAATGCTATATTTTAATACAAAGGCGCTACTAGACCACTTAATTAACTAAGATTTCTACAATTTACTACCGAAAAAATCTACTTTCAATGTTTGATGATGTTTGAAGTTGTGATTTTTTGTAGAGTAGGGATCAACAGTTGGGAAATTTTAAATTTGTCTGTACACGTCTGTGTTTAAGGACTTTCATAATAGAAAGTAATTGGGTATATAAAAAGCCTAGAATTTTCCAACTTCATATCTAAAATCTCACAAAATTCCCAACGTTCAAACCTTTAACCAACATTGGTGGGGGATGAATCTCCCCTCCGGTGTGACACCCCTGCCTTCGCAACAACTTTACCTACCCTTGCACCTCCTCTTTTTGTGGATGGGGGTGAGAGAGGGATGGGATTATTTTCTTTGTCTCCATTGTTAATGTATTGCTACTGTCTATCTACAAATGCTCTATGTTTAATCAGATCCGTGTGTATTTGATTCATCCAGCAGCCTCCATAAACTATAATTGGGGTGTCTCACTGTGTTTTTCCTCTCATTAAAGATGATACAAGATGTTATTTTACTCCTGACCTTGCCCTCCAAATTATACGTCACGTGAGAAGTCGCGCAAACTTGTTCATGTGCTGGAACATACAACATAAAGAAATGTAGTATGAAGGATAAATACACGAACTTTGCAATTTTTGATAAAAATCAAGCCACTTGGTATAGTTGTGCTTCAGCACTCCTTCCCTCCCAAGAAATTTTAGAAGCGGTGCCCTTCAATAACCCCTTTAGTGTGAGAGAGAACTATGTTCAAGAGGTGGAGGGGGTAGAATGGTAATTTACTTGCCCCTTTTTTAAAACGGCTACTCTTACGACAAAATAACTTTTGTGCAAAATTAAAGAACGTTAAACTTTATAATATATTAGCTCTACAAAAAACATCAGTAGGAATAACTGTTAACGAGATACGAAGCTATTTTTAATCAGTTTTGGATAGAAAGGAAATTTTTACGTAGAGTGAGTCTATGAGTAAACCTTTAGCAGAAATACAAGCTATAGTACGATTTGTGAGGGAAAATTTAAAAAATAATCCATTCNTTAAAAAAAAACCCCCTCCCCCCCCCCCCCTTTTCCCTCCTACCGCAACCCCTTAAACCGGGACTTATTTCTGGGGCATCACTTTCCTCCCGATTTTAATTCGACAAGTTTTCGCAATCAGTCAGTGAAAAAACCTCTTTGAATCCAAGATAATGTATACATTACTAGTGGGTCGTTGCAGTGATGGCTGCAAATTTTGCACTAAAATGTATTTTAAACTTTTTATTAAGAAAGAATCTATAATTAAAATAAGCCCTGACTCACTTTTTAGTTAAAGGTTTACTCATAATAAGCTTTTAACTTTACTTAGATATTTGGTTTTTGGTGTGTAATTTGAATAAAAAAGTGTATTTTCTCCCTTCACGCTCCGATGAGAAATTTAAAATGACCCATCTCCCAGATCTATATCTATTCATTGCACCAAACCACTCAAGTAACATTTGAGCTGATATTATTTTTAAACAAAGACAGATATTGTATTTACTAATATTCAGCTATAAACAAATCTTGGTTTCCATGGTGATGTAAACAAAGAATGATTGTACAGATGAATCACTGCCCAAACAGAAGGAAAAGATTGAAAATTCGCTAGAAAAGTTGGATTTTAGTTTTAGGCCAATATTTTTACCAGCATACCGATTCCCTAATCTTTAAAATTAGTGTTTGTCTGTCGAAATATTTTAGGTCATTTACTCGTAGTTTCTATTACTTTACTGGAAACAGGCTTATCAAATTATATATAATATATTATAGTAATAATTTCTTTAATTGGGCCAAGTTAAGGCCAGATACATGATAGTGATCAAATGTAATAGTTAAAATGAGAATGTAAGTGTTTGAGTGTGTAATCGTGTGTGTTAGTGAGTGTGAGTGTGAGAAAGTGAGGGTGAGGTCTGAGAAAATGAGTGTAAGAAAGTGAGAATCAGCAATTGAGAGAACTCGAGTTAGTGTGAAAGAGTGATAATGAAAGTACTGTATGTGTTAGAGAGAGAAATACTGGGAAAAGATAAAAAGAGTGTGTGTGGGAGGAGATAGAGTGTGTGTGAGAGAAAGAGAATTTGTAACGGTGAATGCGTGATAAAGTGTGTGAAAGAGTATGTACGTGTGTGTATGTGTGTGAGAGAGAGAGAAAGAGAAAGTGTAAAATTTAAGGAGATATATTGTGTGGAAGAGAGATAGAATGTGAGGGTATGTGTGAGAAAGTTGGAGAAAGAGAGATTAGTTTAGAGAGAGAAAATTATATTTAGAGAGTTTAAGAGATAAAGTGTTTCAGAGAAAAAGTTAAAAATAGAAATTGAGAGGGTGAGTTTGAGAGAGAGTGAGTGAGTTTGAGATATAGAGTGAAATTGAGAGAGTTAGATTGAAATAGAGAGAGTTTGATTCAGAGAGTTTGAGAGAGTGTGTTCAAGAGAGCGCATTTGAGAGAGAGAGAAAGCGTTTGAGAGGTAAAGAGCGTTTGAGAGAAAGAATGTTTGAGAGTTAGAGAATGGTTGAGGGAGAGCTTAAGAGAGTATAATAAAGATAGTGCGAGAGAAATTGTGTGATAAAGAGTGTATGTGAGGTTAGAGAGTGTGCGAGAGAGAGGAATTAAGTGTGAGAGAGATAAAATAAAAAAATATATTAGAAGGAGTGTTTTATAGAGTTAGTGTGTGTGTGTGTAAGGGTGAGAGTATGAGAGAGTGTGTGAGCGTGAGAGAGTCTGATAGAGAGAGGGAGAGAACGTGAAAATCTAAATGTGAGACTAAAATATTAGGGTACTTTGAAATATAATTCCCTTATAATTAAATATCAACATGGAAACATAACTGAACTTACTGTATTTGTAAGAATGTGAAAAGATAGATGGGGTACACAAAACATTACTTTTAAATATCATATCAAAATTAAGCGGTAAAATGAAAACCTAGCTTAACTCATGTATTTGTATTGTGTTACTATTTGATAAAATGAGCATAAAAACCCATTATTTGAATAAAATGAACATCAAAACACATTATTTGAAAAAAAATTAACACCAAAACTTATACGTAAATAGTTAAAATATCTATTTTTGAAAACATTATTCGAGATCATTTTATCGTTTTTGAGCTTATAATACATACCAAGATAGATTTGAAACATCATTTCATCATGCGCGAAACAAAACGCAGACAATAATTTTTTGAACTTAACAACTCAACCTTTTAACTTTCAAATTATGCTCAATATTATTGATTTAAATGCTAGTTAACGATAACCAAATGCCAATAAAATAAATGTTCCCCAGTTTAGGAATATCAATATAGATGTGATATGACCAGCATCCAAAGAGAAATATTAATCCAAAAGGAAAACTGTGGTGTGTTCTAACTAATAAATTGAAGTTGAGTTTTTATTTTTTAGCCAAATAAATATATCTTATCTAGAGATTTACATCCTTCCAGTAATTAACGGTTTCCACGGTGGTTAGACAAAGAAAGAAAGAAAGATTGCAAATTTTCTGTGAAGATGGAGTTTCGTGATAAATTACTAATTTTCCCGACAACCTAGAATCCTAACCGTTAAAATGAGTGATCGTTTATCAAAATAGGTTCAGTAATTTTTCCGTAATTTCTATTGCCGGAAACGGACTTATCAAATTATATATAAGATGACAATATATACATCTTTGGATCGAAAGAAATGTGTGCTTTTAATTTCTTACAAATGTATATTTTAGGCACCTTTTAGAAAATACAATACTATTTTTTGCTGAAAACAATGATAATACCCACTTTGGTGGCCGTATGGTCTAAAGTGCTACTCTTGCCCTGAACTGGCTGCCGATGACGGGGAAATTGGGTGGGGGGAGGAGTTTCGGTCCCAGTAAGTTTTTTTCCTAGAACGGTTTTCCACTTTCTCTCCACGAAAATGTGGGTGCACTTCCTCTGGTGGCAACCTTCCTCATCCCCGACATATTAGAGTAATTAGTACATAGGTGTATAATAACCCAAACGGATAGTAGCACGCGGTGCTAAGAAAAAAGATAACATTTTACAATATTAGCTTGCACTAACTAACATTTAATTCATTTTCCCCATCTCTTACTCTTTGTAAATGGTTTGTGTGTTGAGTTAAAGAGAACATAATGTAACACACCTTTCTTACGTTTTAGTCATACAAGCTCTATCTATGTAGCTGTAGGTTAACTGAAATCAGGTTTGAATGATTTAGTCGGCTTTGTGTGATGTGTTTTTATATTTCTTAAGTATATATTTTTTAAATTCTTGAACACTAGTTTTATAGTATTAAAATTCATTCCAATTACAAGAGGAGACTTTAGCAGGTGAGGTAAGAAGTTTACGTTGATTTTTATACATGGTAGTAATTAATAGGGCTTAGCCAAACACGTCACTTAAAAACATTCGCTTTGGTACAAACAGGGGCGGTTCAAGGGCCGAGCGGACGGAGGGGGGGGCGGGGGCTGTCCTGGATACCAGACCAAAGGGAACCAAAGGGGGCGCTAAACATAGTACCAACCTAATCTAACAAACGGGCACTGGGTGTGATGTGGAGATACTAAGTATAACATTATTGTTATTACTAGCACTGCGTCTTACTACCCGTTCGGGTTATACACACTTACGCTAATGTGTAGGGTAGGGTGATTGGAAGATGAAATGGACGACCTACAGTTTAACGTGGAATCCAAACCACGGTGGAGGCCTGGCATTCTACACATTCACAAGTTGTGATTAATACAAGTCTTGTCAGAGGTGAAGAAAGGGTTTGGCAATCAGATAAAACTGTGCCGGAACCTAGGATTGAACCCTGGACCCCCAACACAGAAGTCCAACACCTTACCCCTGTACCACCAGGTCATCTATCTTAGCATAACAATCGTTCAATTTGTAATATTTACATGGAATGTTACATATTGGTATAGTTTTTTATTTTTTGATGAATACTATAGGATATAGTTCCGAAACTAAAAGGTTCTCTTACACCAGCCAACTTTAAAATTGTTTGACCTAAAACGTCCCCCCCCCCCCAATTATCTCGTAAGCCATTAACTATAGCATAGTATTTCCTATAGTAAAATAGCCTTTAAAGAGAAATTTTTTTTCTACGAAACATTATCTTAGACCTATAGTTTTATTTTTAATCCTAACTATTTACATACGATCTTTCAGTGAAACATCTGAAGTATGATTACCATTTGAAGCGTTTCACTTAATTTTATTTCACTATCACGCCAAAACTACGTTAGTTTTGAGGGTTATTTTCCAATCATCCCCCAGTTATAGAGGGGGGAGGGTGCCACAAATCAATCTTGCCGGGGTGTAAAATTTACCTCGGGCCGCCCCTGGGTGCGAAACGTAGAAATTAAAATAAATTAATCTTTAGCATTAAAATGTGTCATCCTTCTTTGTTAACATTAACGACAGGTGTCTTTAACCTTTTAAGGTACAAGGGCTGAAGTTTCTGTCTCTTGTTGGCACGCGGACCACAATACCCTACCGACAATATTAGGCTTATATTATTTTTCTTTTGGTATATTATTTTTCTTTTGGTGTCCTGAGTGTCTCAACGATGATGAGCGGAACGCGTACACTCCCGATTATGTCCGAACACTCCCGACTATATCCGAATGCACACGAAATATTCCTCATTCCTTGTCTACTAGATTAGTTATTTACCGGTCCAAGGTGTGTCTCAACAATGATGAGCGGAACGCGAACACTCCCAATTATGTCCGAACACTCCCGACTATGTCCGAATGCACACGAAATATTCCTCATTCCCTGTCTACTAGATTAGTTATTTACTGGTCCAAGGTAACGTATTAACGCATAAGGAAAAAATAGTTTATAAAATGACTTAAAATAAGTATTTAATTTAGTATTAAATTAAGTAAGATATAAAACTGCATTTGTCATTTTTGCTCTTGACATTATTTTATATTATTCATGAGTCAGTGGGCCGCCAAAATGTGTTACAGTAGCTATAGTAACGTCAAAATCAAGCACCAAATAATTGACTGCTTTGTGATTTTTTAATCAAAGTGTTTTTTGACATGTACAGGTCATACGCATAAATGATAATTACTCTAATAGAGTAGAGTTGAGGAATGAAGTGTTTTAGAGGTAGTCTACCGGCATTTTAGTTAAAGGAGAGTAGACACCAATTTAAGAAAAAACACCCTCAGTCAATCCAACTGGGATTCGATTTCAGATTTCCCCGTTATCAGATCAGTCTAACATGAAAGTGATGCCTTAGATCATTTTGCCACTGAGGTGGGTCATTGTGTTTTGAAAACATGGTAGTTAAAGGGGGGAGTTAATAGAAATAATATTCAAAGAAAACTTACGCTCGACCATAAGCAAGGTGTTGAAAGATAGATGATTCATTTATTATTCCTGCAAAAAAAGTACACTTTTTCTTTTCTATATTTTGAAAAGGTATTTGTAAATGTATTTGATCCCTGATGATGTCCCTAGTATAAAAGGGTTGTCTAGTGACTTACTGCTGTTAAGGAAACTCCGTTAGTTGCATAAACAATAAAAATGCGAGACATTAGTTTGAGTTTAAATGAAAGTGAAACATGGGACAAAGGTACAACTTAGTAAATACCAGTTCGACGGAAACCCTTTTAACAACAAAAAAGAGAGAGATATGGCTAGGATTTATGTGTGGCGTTCAAAGAAAGAAATACGGTATTACTTTGTGATTACAGCAAAAATCTGTCTGTTGATAGGGCAACATGGGTTGATTAACAAATAAATGATTATATATATATATATATATATATATATATATACGAGTAATATATATATATGTGTGTGTGTCTATCCTATCACTCGTAGGTCAGTTTGTAGGAAGCATAGCCAGTACTAATATACTGTTGCCCCGGGAATGCCTGAATGTACTAATTGTACAAAGGGTGGAGTGAAAAAGATTGACAATAAAAAAGTTCAGCTCAATTTATAGCCTAAGTTTTCAAAAGTTGCTACCTATAAGTGTAATCATCTGTGTGAAATTTTAACTTTTTACAACGTAATCTTTTGCCGAAAATTTGCCACAGAAATCTCTATAACATTTTAAGATTTATGAATTTTTCATGCAGCTCTTCGCTTGTTTTCTGTGTGAAAAAAACCCCAGAATTCACCACGTGGAGGTGGCTACATCTTGATTTTCACCATCCTTCCACTCTTTGTCTTTAAAAATGTAGGTTAGTTGCCGAATATAACTTTGATATATTGTCTTTTGATTTCAAATTTGGGTAATGCAATTCTAGATGCTATTCTTAATCTTATGAATCCATCTCGTGCGTCGTTGCCACACATCGCAGCTGATGCTTCAGTAACTAATTTGACGCTGCACTCCACTGTCTATGAATGGCATGGAAATCTTAAAATATTATTTCTGCTAGAACGTCCAAAATCATCGTCTTAAGGTCATTATCATAAATATATACTGTAATTGTTAGTTTAAGTGTAAATTAATGCCAGTAAATTAGATCTAAATAGACGTCTGCTTTGAAATTTAACGTAGGAATCTTAAATTCACGAATATTTTGTTCTACTTTAGCTATTCGTCTAAAATTTAAAGTTGTTCGAAGTCTCAACTCTTTCACGTGTTTTCGACTGACGGCCAACATTGTCAACATAATATTTTCTGGATGACAAAAATATTAGTTTCTTTGCAGGCAGAAATCGAGATTTTTTAAAAATTATTATTCTGTAAAAGTGTTGACTCCCATGCTGACAAGATGACCGAGTTTTAATATAAAACATTGCTCATGCAACATACTCTGTTAAAACTTTCAAGTTCCCCGAATGTCTTTTGTTGAAACATATAACCTAAACTAGCTGTCGTTAACCACCTGGAATGACTCATTTTTCCTGGATCCTTTCGTGACTAGTTTAATTAAATATTTCCGTTTGAAATTTCGGTACACATTTCATAGAGATATCGTTGATCTGTATTAAGTTAATCAAGGGCAACATCAGATAAAGTTATTTCTATCTTTTAAAAGCTTATTATAGGTATCTTCTCTCAAGGTTCTAACTTTTTTCCAATTTATCCACAGTACCCTTTTGGTCCAGCAGTTTTTTCCACCCAAATGTTGCAATAGATGACGTAATGGTAATTCATTTGTATGTAACAAACAAACAAACCATTGCAAAGGACGTCCCATAGAAAGTTCAAGTTGTTCTATGATACCATTTTTAGAACCTGTATTAACCACTATACCATTAAAACCAACAGCTTTCAACTGAGAAAGATCAACATTTTTCTCTAAAAAATGTTTAATATTATGAGAACTGCCAGATAAAGGAGTGACATGATCAATATATATATAGATGCTGGTTCTGAAAGTAGAACAACATGCTCTTCTGTTAAGGTATTTCTAGCTACCCTTTCTTCTTACTTAACCCGAATTAAAGTATTGTCTTTTCGGCCGTCAAAGTATATCCCATATTCCGAAGAAGAGTGTTTTCCCTCATTTTTCCTTTTCAATTCACTACGGGTTTTAATTATTTCCCTTCTGATTTTGCTACGATCGACTACTTTAGAAGAATCGCCTTTGGTAATTAATCCTATATATTTAAAAGCTGCATTTATAAGAATTGCTGCTGATCTATCAGAAGCACCAGTTCTTTAGCGACCCTGTGTTACATTTTGAAGATTAGTTTTCATTTGTGAAGTTGAAGGAAAATTTTGAACTATAATTGTCTTTTTCGTCTCACATTGTTTATATTCAGTATCTTCAGATTCATCAGAAGAACTTGAAGAATTAAAATGTGTCCCACAACAGAAGGAGAAAGTCTATTAGCTGTTTTTACTTCACTGTATTGCAATTGAACGTTTTGACTTCTTTCTGCTGCCTTTTCTTTGCGTTGCAATCTATTTTCAAGCATTTTGCCTGCTTTTCTAACAATATTTCCAATTACCATTCTTCGAAGAAATTTCCTTTGATCCTTTAAAAACACTCTTTTAGCTACGGGTACTTTAATTTTCCAAGTGTATATTAAAAAGTCCTTGCATTTACATAATAAAATATCGAATAGATTTTTATCCGCTGATTCTCTAAATTATTCAACTTTATTCGAAGAATTTAGTTTACATTCTCTTTTCAAATGCTTCTTAGTATTACAATTTTTTTAATTGTATCCTCTTATCTTATGTAATACTGGTTGGTCCGTTACAATAAGAATTTAACTTTTTTTCCCCCGTAAGCGATTGAAATATTTTATTAATAGCGAACACACAACAGCCAAACCAGGCTCCTGTATGTTTTCTCTTAGATGTTCTTGTCGTATACATAAATAATATCTTATAACGTCCGCAAATGTCGGTAGCATATTATCTTTAAAGGTTTCAGGTGCACCAAACACTGGGCACAAATCGTCTGATCGCATTCGAGGCATTTCTGTATGCCCTACGTAACACGGAATGATAACTAAACGAAATATAATGAGAACAAAAATAACACTAAATAAAATACGTGAAACACGTAAGGAAAAATAAATTAAATACGCGCTTAAGCACTCATAACACAAAGACAACCAATTTGAACTAAGAACGCAGTCGTTCTAAGTAAGAGAGAAAGCAGCCAGCGTCTAAGAGAGAGGGAGGGTCTACGTAGGAGCATGCGCATGCACAGTGCGCACTTTGAAGGGCGAGTCCCTTGATTCCCAGCGTCACGTTATGTGTCAAACCTTTGATTTCTCTGATAGTTTGATTTCAACCACTCATGGTTTCAAATCAGAGCTATTATATTTTATGAATCGGTTTTTGTTAGCTTTGTGACAAATTAGGCGAGAATATTAAAGTTATTTTGTCAGCCAAAAATTTAATTTGATTTAGCTCAGATTTCGTATTATAAATAGCCTTTGTAATAGGTAACTTTTACACATATAGGCGTTTTAAATTAATGATTTTAATTTTTTCACTCCATCCTAAATTACATTCTTTCCGTGGAGGCCCTCACGATGAAATGATGGTGATAGTGAATTTGGAGGCTTGGAAGCAGTAGAAACACTTGATTTGGCTTAAACCAAAATATACCCTAGTGACCATTTATATAGTTCTCATATCTAGAAAAATTCTCATGGTACCGGTCGGGAATTGAACCTAGGATCACTACGTTAGTGTCCAGGTGCCCCGACCACTATACCACTGGCCGTTTGAATGTTAACATGATTTGTGTATAGTAATCCGACTTACAGTACAAAATTAAGCTGTCTCATTTCAGTGCACATACTTGCTATCGCAAAGCTATCCTAATGTTATTGCCAAATTGAACTAATACGTCATAATGTGTAAGTAGGGGTGAACTAAAAATAGCGTAAAAGTATCCTAATTTCACCTACTTCTTTGGATTCTGGGGAACTTATTATAAATGAAAATACTTCTTTGGATCTTGGGGAACGTATTAATATTAAATACTTCTTTAGATCCTGGATATTGTATTGAATATAAAAATACTTCTTTGGATCCTGTGGAATGTACTAAATATGAAAATACTTCTTTAGATCTTGGGGAATATACTAGATATAAAAATATTTCTTTGGATCTTGGGAAATGTATTAAATATGAAAATACTTCTTTGGATCGTGGGAAATGTACTAAACATGAAAATACTGCTTTCGATTCTGAGGAATGTATTAAATATTCAAGAATGTATAAATTATATAAATACTTCTCTGTATCTTGGGAAATGTATTAATATGAAACTACTTCTGTGGATCTTGAGGAATGTATAAAATATAAAAATACTTCTTTGGATCTTGGGAAATGAATCAAACATGAAAATAATTATTGGGATCCTGGGGAATGTATTGAATATAAAATACTTATTTGGATCTTGGGAAATGTATTGAATATAAAAATACTTATTTGGATATTGGGAAATATATTAAATAAAAAAATACTTCTTTGTTTCCTGGGGAATGTATTAAATATGAAAATACTTTCTTGGATCATGGGGAGTGTATAAAATATATAAATATTTCTCTGAATCTTGGGAAAAGTATTAATATGAAACTACTTCTTTGGATCCTGAGGGATGTATTAAATATAAAAATATTTCTTTGGATCCTGGGGAATGTATTAAACATGAACATTCTTATTTTTACCTAGGTGCGTGTATTTACTCATGCATGTCTTAAAAAGGGTTGTCTTATCTTCAATTTTCATTGTTTCCAGAGAATTATATGGGTATTGGTTTCAAAGCACTGGACCGACCATCTTTTTGCGTCACACCTACGGAGGAGCAGGGAGTTTGTGTTTCTCTCAACTCATGCTCTGACCTTCTCGACCTACTCAGAGCCAGGCCTATTCGTCCTGAGGTGGCACAGTTTCTCAGGGACTCGCAGTGTGGCTTCGAGGGAAACTACCCCAAGGTAACTATAGAGTATTCCCAGAAACCGTAGGTATACTTCATTCACGGTAGGAGTTTACCTCTGAAAGGTCTTTTTTCCTACCAATATCCTACTATATAATAGATTTCTGGTAGGGAAAAAGGCCTTTCAGAGGTAAACTACCGTGAACGAACTTTACATATATCAGCTATATGCTTTGGTGATTATTTGGATTTGAAAAGATCAACTACATCTTGATCATATTTGCAACATTTGCCCAGTTAGAGGGGATTAAAGTTTAATTGCGTGGTTTCAGCTAGATTACGATGTCTTCATAGATAAACTTCAACTAAAACAATAATGGCAGATATCATGAAATAACCAACTAAGCAGCTACTACGAAATATACGACGAGCATTCGCATGCTCATTGTTTCCAACATAGTTTTGGAAATAGTTCATGCTACCGACCATAGTACAAACATTTCCAGAAACTTGATTGTATGTCTACAAGCACCACCTTATATTTATATATCTTAAAACAATTTGGAATATTTTTATAAATTAATAACTATCTATCAAATAATTAAAATCAAATCAAGGATGTGGCTAGGGTTCTAGATCTTGGCCATTTGACCTTATGTTACCTATTATTTCATGGCATATTTTGGAATTTATTTCTGAGGTGAGAACATCATTAAGGGGAATTCCATTATCCACAGATGCAGATAAGACTTGTGGCTAAAATTAAAAGGAAGAAGGCACCTGGCTCAGATGGGATCAGGGTAGAGGTCCTTCAACACGCTAGTGATCAGATAGCGCCCTTCCTTACCAACTTAATGAATGAGTGTATGTCCTGGGGTCTTGTTCCCAGCGTTTGGAAAAAAAGCGAAGTTGTGATCTTAAGTAAGGGGGAGGATAAGGATCCACAACTCCCTAAATCGTACAGGCCAATCTACCTCTTAAATGTAATCGGGAAATTGCGAGAAAAGATCCTATGCAATCGATTGAAAAAGGCATAGAGAGGTTGTGGGGTTGCACCAACAACGGTATGGTTTTAGGAGGGGTAGATCCACGGAGGCCATGAGGCTTGTATACCCTGATTTTTGTTGGAAGAACAGTAGAACAAATTCAAACATATTTCTTTACGGAAAATATTGACAACATTTCTTCATACTACTTGTGTTATTTTATGGTTATTAATAGTATATATCAAAAGAGACAGCTGCAGATAACATGACTTTATGTATGAATATATTAAAATGGTTTTAGTAACTTTAGTAACTAACTTCTACTGTTCTTCCTGCCAAAATCATACTATAGATAGGGCCAATGGTAACTACGTTATGGGAATATCCGTAGACATTTCGGGAGCGTTTGATAACCTGTGGTGGCCAGCGTTATTTGAGAGGCTGTGAGCTATTAGATGTCCGGGAACCTCTACAGATGCCTTCAGGACTATTGTAGAGGAATATACGCAAACCTGAGATGTCCAGGAATGACGATGACTAAGAAACTAACGAAAGGGTGTCTCCAGGGGTCGGTCTACTGGCCGGTCTTTTGGGACGTAGCGTTGGAGCCGGGCTTAGTGGAAATTGAGACACTCCCTGAAACGGCGGGGGTAGTCACCTTTGTGGATGATATACTCATAATTGTGGGAGTAGCAACTATAAGGGAGCTAGAAACCAAGAGCAACGCAGTTTTCACTGGGTTTAACTCTTGGTGTAATGAGGTTAAATTGAGTTTAGCTCATACAAAGACAACTTACGTACTGTTTAGGGGGTGTTTAAAGAAACACGATGGTAAAGATTGATGTACAAACGATTAGATGGAGCAAGGTTAACAGATACCTAAGTGTTATGTTGGATGAGAGGTGCGGCTTTATGATGCAAGTGGAAAGAGCATGTGGAAGGGCTCTGCCGAAATGAACAGGATCATTAGCATAGGGCAGACCAGATTTAAACCATCTATTCCGTTGATAAGGTTACACCATCAGACGAGGTTGGTCTCCATTGTGGGTTCAGGGCAAGCACGTGGGTTCATCAGTTAAATCAGGTCAGAATCAGAAGAAAAATCTGGATCCTCCAGAAAAGTATTCTCTCGAAGCTATCTGGGGCTTATAAAACAGTTGCTACAGATGCCGTGTGAATAGCCTTGGATGTCTGACCCTTGAACCTGGAGATAAGAAGAAGAGCGGCCTTGTATTGGATCAGGAAATGTAATATGGAGAAAGTGGCTCAGCCTACGAGAGAGGATATAACAACGAAAACCCAAGTTAAGAAAAATCTAGAAGTTGTGTGACAGGAAGAATGGGAAAGTAGTTCAACAGGAAGAAGAACACAGCAGATATTAGCGAGTGTAACGGAAAGGATGGGATAGAAAACCTGAAGCCCTCTCCAGGCTTGGTACAATTTATCACCGTACATGGCCCATATAGGTCCGTTTTCTTCCGAAGATGCTTGACGGATAAAGGAAGCCGTAATTGTGGAAGGGAGGCGACGCCAGAACACGTCGTGTTGGCGTGCGCGGAGTCATTGGAGAGTAAAATGAATTTATAGTTTTAATTGGAAGCTACTACGGTGTATCATATACTGTGGGACGTGTACCGATGGAGTCTCCTAGATGCGATCGCGGATGATGTATCCAAACATGAAGGAGACGTGTAAATAACAGAAATAAAAAATAGAAGACGTGATGATGAAGAACAAAACTACAGGATAGGAAGCGATAGTGACGGGAGAGAAGACAGTAGCGAAACGACAGACCTAGACAACAAATAGTACAGAGATAACTAACATATCGGCTGGTGGGGTGGACTATGATGTGGCTTTCCAAGCAATCCAAAACCTAACTGAGAGAAGGTATACTCCTCATTTTCACTATCCGGTTTCCATTATCTGGTGACCGTTCAATGTGCATCGGCGGGCCTACGAACAGTAACGTCTGTGGGTGCCGACCACCGGTCCGGCGTGACTCCCCAGAAAGTGTGGCCAGGGGGCTTCGGTCGCGCTGGCGTACTTCTTGGCGGTTTTCCCATCTGGTGTCCTTGTGATTTGGGCATGTGCCTCATCCCCACCTCCTGGTGGTGAAAGTCGGTAACCAGGCAAGGCCGGCGTCTGGGCTAACGGGGAGAGGCTTGTCCGCTTCCTTCTGCTGATCACGGATCCTCCAACTCTGGCCACCCTTGACAAGGTGGCTCAGGGAACACTTGGGTAGACTTGGTGCTGGTCATATTCCACTCGGTGTGGTGGGGGATAATCCTTGGAAGGCATGCGAGGGTTATCAGCCGGGAGTCACCTTTAAGACCCAGAGTGGCAGGAAATCCGGTCTAGCATCACCACCAATTCCATATGTTCGCTCATGGCCGAACGGTGGTGTGCGTGAGTTCTGACATGGTGCCTCTGTCAGGGCAGTGGTTCGTTTGTACGAGTGGGCACCTCCACGAGGTATTCCTGGAAACATGCTTGGCCACGGCTAAGCCCCATATCCTTCGGGAGGCCGCTTTGCTAATTTCCCGGCCACATCACGGGTTACAGACGTGCGTGACCGGCACCCCACACGAAACCGGCGGCCGGGACTCCAGTGGCCTAAAATAAAAGGAGGAATTTGTCACTTGCGACTAGATTTAGCAACATCTGAAAACGGGAGAACAACTCCCTAGCTTATAGGGCCCAGCCCACTTGGTAACAAGTGCGTGATGCTGGGCTGGAGTTGTCAGGCATCTGGTCCGTCCACCGATCCGTCGGACGGCTGCTCTCAGTACAGAAGATGGATCAGAAATAATAAGGTAAAGACCCTGCATCCTGCACGAAAGAAGGAATGTCAAATTAGCTTAAGTTAGCATTAAGTTTACATTTTTTGTAATTGTAATTATTAATAAGTAATTACATGCATTCTTAAGTTAAGTTAGGTGGTGGTATAGCATATAGTGGGCTGAGCAAAATCTCTGATAGGGCATCTCCACAGGTGGTAGATAGAGGGATGCACCATCCCCAGTGGAAAGTATACCATCTGGTGAAAGTGTCTGGGACGCCCATTCGGGGAGGGGGGTACCGGAGATGTTATACACCCAGGAAGGACCAACATCTAGGATAGATAGAAATAAGAATGATAAATAGGACAAACTTAGATTAGGTGTTTTTTAAACTATTATTGTATGTAAATAAAATTGAAGTATCTTAAAGATGTGAGCTAAAGTAAAGAAGTAGTTTAGGTCCCGAGCTAAATACTATGAATCGGGACAGATGGGTTATGTAAAATGTAAAAAAATATATCCCCAGATGATAGGATGATACGTGAGAATGATGAAGGTGGAAAGCAGAGGGGACCTACTGTTTAACGTGGGTTCCGAACCACGGTGGGGCCCTGGCATTCCACACATTCACAAAGCGTGAAAGCACACACTTTGTCAGAGGGGAAGGAAGAGTTTGGTAATCATCTGAATATGTGCCGAGATCGGGATTTGAATCCCGGACCTCTAACACGGAACTATGACGCCCTACCCCTTAGAACACAAAGTCCCCTTTAAAATCAAATTAAGTTAATTAAAGCTCCTTCCCTTGAACTTTTTTCAAAATAAATATATTTGGTCTTACTTTTGTTTGGATGATAAGGAAATCCCTGTTCCAATTACTAATCTGACAACTTGTGTGTGTCTCTTCTACACATGCGTTTGTTTCTTCTTCAACATTACTAAAATCCAGTAACTAAGATACTACGATATTATACTCAAGTGTCCATGACAGTTGGTAGTAGTAATACTCCTTAACTAGGTACGGAATCAACCTTCATATAGAAGAGATATTCACTGTTGGATTGATAGCGATGGCCCAATCACTCAACAAGAACGATCACTAGATATTTCGGTTCAAACTAATTCAATGTGGTCACATGAAGTCCCAAGTGTATGCCGTGGGGTTAAATAGTAGGTTTGAGCTAATAGATCGAATAATTGAAACCACTGTATTGACCAGAAACTATCTTGTCACTGTGATGAAGATTATTACTTCACAAGAACCCAACAGCACCTCGATAATCAGGGTGGCCATTTTAAGAATTTGTAAATATGATTGAGAGATATGACCAATTAAACCTAAAACACCTGAGGCTTGGCAACCATTGCAGATAATACTCATGTTTATTTGAAATTCTTTGCTCAAAGTTTTCCCCAAATGCACCAAGATTAACTATGCACACTTTGTTGATATGATAGCCATTATATCTGATATATTAGCTACCATAAGGTAAAATAACTACCCTAAGATTGTGTCCTAGATTCTTATACAAAGTCCTTCCACACATATAAAAATGTTCTCTTCCTTCCGAATAGTAGAACACAAACCATTTTGGTACACTATTTTGAAATTCAGGTACGCTATATTTTACAGTTATAATATAGGGCAATTGAATGAACCCTTAATCTTTGTGCAGTATATACATCAAGGCTAGGATCACAATGTGCTAATTGAGCGTGTTGGTTGGCTGAAACTGCCACCACACCAGCAAGAGTGAAGTCGCTACGTGAGAAGTGAATTTATTAACGAAGGGGAACACGCAATTAAATAATAAACTACAGTAAAAATATGCAATTTAGGCAAAGTTTACACGTTATGCATGTGTGCATAGCGTAATTATGAACAGCCCACTATAGTCTATCTAAAAACATTTCGCATGTGAGCCAATTATTTAAAAGACATTTTGTTAACTGAAGTTTTTATATATGCTAGCCTACCTCGGGACAGCTAAATAATTTTTTTTATATACAAACAAAAGTTATTTAATAAGGCAAAAAAAAAGCAATTGTTCTAGGAAAATCTTTTTTAGCACTGTTCAAATCGATTTCAAAGAAGGTTATTTCAATAAAACTTTTGTAAAAACTTAACCAAAGTTTTATAATATAAACATTTAAAATAAACCTCAAGGTGGGCTCCCATTAGCTCATTAAATACATGGTTATTAAAAAAAATGAATTTAAGAATAATTACACTAAACGAATTCCCGTCAATATTACCTCATGACTGTTCAGGTTTGTTGTCCGGGAGATTCCCCCGGGGGCGGGGATGGGGGTCCATTGATGCCCACACGACGTCCCACACCCTCGCAGCGTCCCACCCCCTCACAGCGTCCCACCCCCTCACAGCGTCCCACCCCCTCACAGCGTCCCACCCCCTCACAGCGTCCCACCCCCTCACAGCGCCCTACACCCTCGCAACGCCCCACCAACACACCGTCTCGGACCTCGGGTGACCTGACGACACACCCCTCTTTCAAACTGCTGCCCCAGGACTGTGGCAGGAAGTTCAACGAAAGGATCTTCGGCGGGACCGCCACGGCTCTTGGGGAATATCCTTGGAACGTGATCCTGCAGTACACCAGGCGTGAGTAGTACCACTGAACTCGCACCAAGAATCAAGATCTCTAGCCTAACCTTAAAACTAGACTTGGTTAATACATTGGATGGCGTAGCTTAATTTCATTTCAACCGTGTACCGTATTAACGCTCCTTTGGCAACACCTTGACAACTTGCATATATGCATATAGTAAATAGCAATGACCTGGCCAAAACTCATTAGTCAATGACACCTGGACACAGGAATCGAACCCGGGACATTTGGCTTAGTACGCCAATGCTCTTACCACTGAGCTACTCATATTTTAAGGCAGAGTCTATGATGGACGTGCGGAGAGAAGAATGACCATGGGCACGGGACGAATCCTGGATAGCTCAGTGGTAAGAGCATTGGCGTACTAAGCGAAAGGTCCCGGGTTCGATTCCCGTGCTCAGATGTCATTTTTCAATTTTCAGAAAAAGTATATAGTAAATAAGAATACCTTAGCCAATATTCGCTTCTAGTCACTGATGAGATATACCATGCACAAAGAAAATAACCAGCAACACCACAAACAAAATTTTATTATCAATTAAGGACAATGTAGCAGAGACAGTATAGTATTATCATGTGAGTAATTTAGCTGGACTGCCAATCAATTCCCAAAGACAAATCACGCATTATTCGTAAAAAAAAAAAAAAACTAGGTCCTTAGCAATGTGTTTACAATCTTATGGATTTGTAGAATTTATGCGTTCAACACAGCCATTGTGAATTAGTTTCTGCTGTTTACCTGTGATATAGGTCTACTAAACAAATCCCGATTAAGTTAAGCTAGAGATAGATGTCACCCATTTCCTTTATTAACGATGCTTAAATTCATTCTCTACCTGGATCATGTGGTTATTTAACTTCTCAATAGGTTCTTTGACTTCACTGATACTTGTCTCTGGGACTAGTGGTTCTGCTTGTGGATTTAGACAAATCCACCTACTTCAAATACTTCATGAACGTTCGAAATATGACCACAAATAGTTTTTCTCAAAGTATCTGCCATCAAATTACAATTTTCATCTTCCACTAAAGTGTACCTAGCATGATAATTTATCTTATACCCAGCAATACTTAAATAAAGTTCCCTGGTTTTCTTATTTTTTGCTATTTGGTTATATCTCGCTAACTTTACCCTTTGCATACCCTCCTTTTTAAAATGCTGTACTTGCCTTTGGTTTTGTAATACAATTCTTCACACATTGAAACAAATGAATTTAACTACTTAACGAATTACTTCAAGGTCAAAAAACCATTCAAAAATGCCTCCTGATTATAGATAAAATTTATCTTTTGCGGGCTTAAGCATTTTAGTTTGACTTCTCTAACTGGGACTTGAGCTAAAGATGCCCAAAGGCTGAGGATCTAAGCTATTTATTAGGGCAAAGGTAGAGGTTCAAACCTATATAAAAAGGCACCACAGGATACAAACCATGTGGAAGTCAAAAACAGATTGTGTGGTTACCGTAGTACGTGAAATAACATCTAAATATATATTTAAGGTGCTATAAGGACTCAACTCTTAGAAGCTGTTTGGTTTAATTTTCAAGGAAACTTCAAAAATAGTATCATACAATTATAAAAACTTAATTACCGGTAACGTAAAAAGAGGTTTGTTTTGATTCGAGAGCAAAAACTTTTAACCCTAACATTTAACACTTCCGTTACTTCACAAAGGAGTACATTTCTAATACTCCAGCTAGAGTAGCATTTAACGTTAGCTGTTAACTCTTCATACTTTGAACGTTTCCGAATAATACCTAAATTTACATTGACCAAAAGTAAAACAGGTTGTTACAATTGATTGCAGGCCAAAGCCCAGGGGGTAAGGTGACCTTATGTGGAGGGGCCCTCATCAATAAGAGATACGTCCTGACAGCCGCTCATTGCATCTATGCAGACCCCAGCAAGTACAAACTGTGAGTAACCTCTCTTTACCTGCAGAGGTATCAAGCTTGCCATACTTGGTTACACTTATCTGTAAGCTATGAGATAGGGCCTTAGTGTAGTCAGACACGGTAAGATATTTTATTTTAAACTGTTAGCGCAGCTCTACCTCTATTTAGAAGGGGACTCTAGCGAGTACAAACTTCGAGTCTCTATTAATGGGTGCAGAAATGAGCTTTGATTATGAGAATGCCATTCACGATGCCAAAAAGTTCACATCTTATGCAGGTTATCTGCTTTTTTCCGGAAACATGGTACAAGCATTCAAATAAAACAAATAAAAAATGATAGTTGTGCTAAGGTCACTTTTTAAATGATAAGCAAAGTTGAATTGAATCTTAAAATACGCAAATAAAAGTCGAAGATAAGGATTGTTTTTGATCCTAAAAGATAACTTTTATTTTTAAATTATCCATTAAGTGCGTCTAGAAGGTTTAGGAGGAAAAAAGGCACACTACATATTATTTTATACCAACATACTAAATGTATGAGTAAATGTCCCAAAAGGTCGCCGGCTACTTTATCTTTTTGCTTGTTGCCAAACCTCCAAAAAGTGATAAGCTCGTTTTATCAGTAGGCCACCGGAGACGCTTTATCTTTTTGTTTATTGCCAAAGCATTTGGATTTAAAAAATAAGTAGATAATTGTCTTACGTCTAGCTAGCAGGGACTTATTACTCTCCCTACCCGCTTGGGGTAACCCTACCTGGGGCTTGTCGGCTTATTTTGTCTGGCACCTGGAGACAGACCAATTAATGGCCACCCTCAAGCTTGGGGCATTTCGGGTAGGGTGTTTGGGGGGCATGGGCTTAAAGCTCTCCTCCATTTCCTCCCCTCACTGCTTATAGCCTCAAAAGTCGTGTTTTTATACATACCTGAAAGCCGAGCAATCAAGGTATACATCATCCTTGAGGCATTATTGGGCAGGGAAAGGCCAATTGGGTAGGGGCTTAGCTCTCAAAGGTTCGTGGAAGCCTTTAATGGTGAGTTATCACAGCAGACTGATGAAGGATAAAGAAAACTATCTACGATGACTTTAAACATGAGTAAACCAGTTAAGTAGTTTTGTTTTGTTGGTGACCTTTCTTGTGTAAGAGGAGGGAAAAGTTTTGTAAATATATATATATATATATATATATATAAGGAATTTTACTTTAACGTGTGTTCAGTAGCCATTGACAAGCTATATCAACTCATCAAAATTGCATTTAGCACTCCCACAGTTGGATTAAACGATCTGATGATAAACCAGAAATATTCACTGAATCGCTTGAGTGCGGTTAAGACAAAATAGGGGAGAAGAGTTATTGCGTATTTGTACACAGAGTACTAAATATTTATACCATGCCGTTTGGGGGTGCCAAGTGAAGAGAACATTGCTTAAATGAGCGGTAAAATACTACTATTTATGTGCAGGGCTATTAAAATAGTTATGCCCTCACAAGTTAATTTTGAGTAAGTATAAACAAAAGAATGCAAATCTCGTACCTATGATTTGGTGATGGATCGCTTGAAGACAAAATATGGAAGGAAATGTATTTCATATCTTGTTGGCGAGTGCTGCCTTGAACATTTTTTATTATTGCTACATTTAATAGCCTGTAAAATTCATTTTGCTGTTGCTACCTGAACATTTATATAGCTGTTTTGTTTATAAGCTGTCTAGCTACACTTGTGTAGTTCAAAAGTTTTCTTCATGGAAGAAAGTAATCCTCATTACTTATACCAAGTTACTATTTACTAAGGAAAAGCTTGATTTTTCCTTTATAACCATGGCCCAGAATGGTAGGTACCTGTACATATTGCGAGTAAAGGACAGGCCAGTCCCACCCACCGATACTCTCAAATACGTTCTCCAGGACCACCCAGTCCCATTATCATCAGCCACATGAAACAAAACCAGTCTACAAAGCCAACCTAAGGTTATCCAAAAACATAGACTCTCATCACTTGTGCAAGTACCCAAATACTGATCGGGCCAAGCAAGCTAAAGTATATAGTGGATTACACAAATTTTCTCTATTCTACTATCTTCTGATGGGTACTAAGCATCCTGATGTGAGGGGTAATATACACAGTGTGAACGGAGAGGGTATCAAATGTTTGACCAGCCTGAGTTTGCAACACATCGAGGTGCAAGAAGGGGTAATGATGGGTTGTATGACAACTAGTCTATAGCCAGTATCCTAACATGGCATATAACATAAGCTACCTTCTCTGAGACTATTTACAATCTTGAGATCAACGGCATATTCGGACCTCCTTCACCTCAACGATAGTGGGAGAATTTACCTGTACGGGAGACCAGACCACCATCGTCATCGCTACTAATGACGTATTTTTTCTTCGACTATCTAGCATGGCGAATACAGTTAACACCACCACCAACATCACCAAAAACACTAAACACCTCCGGTGATCGTTTTCTTCTGTCACCACTGGACATTCAACTCGAGTGTTCGTCATCCCAGTCCTCAATACCACCCACATGCTGTCGAAGAGCGTCAAAGAAAAGCGTACAACTGACATATTAAATGCTTTATAAAACAACATGGCACGTTCTTGCAATTAGACTGCCTTTAACCTACGTAAAGCATTTTCAAGATAATAAAACAACGGACTGTCTATAAAAATTCCCGAACAACCAAATAAGGTGTACTTTGGTTTTTAGTGTTATGTAAGATAGTATAGAAGACTATTGTCATTGCTTATTCCTATGTACTACTTTAAATAAATAATTATAAGTGATTTTTATATATGTTGCTTACCAATAAAAATAGCTTCACATAGTTAAGAAAGATGTAAGGTGTGAACCTCGTGCGTATGTTTTCCCTCATAGGTTGATGCCTTTAAGGCTAAAACCACGTGTCCAGCAGTGTGTATACCTCCACACCCTGAAAGGTAGGAAGTGATGTATAGACATTGAATTTTTGTCGTTGGAAAAGCGTCTTGTTGACCCCAAGAACACAGACTGCTCTGGTCGCTGGTTCGATGCACAGCTCAATGAATCCCTTGTTTAGCAACTGTTTTGTTTCCTGGTCAACACAACCATATCTTGGTGTTTCTCATGGATTACCACCAAGTGAATATAAAAAAGTCGGTGTGTGTGTGTGTGTGTGAAGAAGGTAATGAGTACAGATTAAATCGTTTGCTCTAAATGATTACCAAGGATAGTGGTGATAGGGGATAAGAAAAATGAAACTATTACAGTTTTCAATGATTCAACACTGGCTAGGTTTCATTAAGATTAATACAAATCTGCAATATTGTTATAAATAAAATAACCCTATTTAAATTTAAATCTTTTATGAATAATTGGCCCTGGGGTTGAGAGCATTTTTACTCAGATAGGGACATTTCTCGCTACCCTCCTTCCTTCCTCATGGTAGTTAACGCAGTTTCCAAATACCATTACAGCTACGGCACCAACCCTAGTTTATATCACAAATCTCATGTAAATAGACTTACTTACATAGAGTGGGGAAGGCAAAGGTGAACGTTCCACTGATATGTCCACAGGACGGGAGTGATAGTGGGAGAGCACAACACGGCGACCAACCCTGACTGTGAGGTTGATGCTTTCACCGGGGATAAGGACTGTGCTGATCCTCCCATAACTATAGGCGTGGACAGGGCTAGCATGCACCCTCAGTACGACCCCACGGGCGCCGATCAGCTGCACGACATTGGCATCATTAGGCTGTCTCAGGACGTCACTTTCAAAGGTAATGTAATAGGTTCATTTCAAGATCTGTGTGAACAAAACTACTTGTTTATCTAGTGTAATCCTTTAGGTAGCCTACCAACAAGTAGATAAATAGTAGCTCACTAATACTTATTCAGGAGATCACTTTCAAACGTATTGTACCAAGTCCATCTAAATATTTTTGTGGATAATGCCATGTCCTTTCTAGCATCAAAGATTCTCACAAGCTAGCTTATATAACTAGCTCAAGGCATAATTTTCAAAAGTACTGTATCCTATTATTCTGAAAACATGCTGAGTGTGGGTAAACTAGCCTGATATGTAGACGAAAATAAGTATTTCTGTTATACTGGTACCTCAGCTGAGTTCTTTAGCAACGTGTATATAGACTCAACAAACCTCTAATACGAAAATTCTGTTTATGAAGTACCCTATAGAAATATTCGGTGCAAATAAGAATTAATAATTAACAAATATTCTTTGTAGTGAATAAAATTTATTGACCAATAGCATCTCACAAGATTGTTAGATACATTTTATTTGGTTCTCTCTCATTAAAGAATTCCGAATAAAAACATAATAATTTAGCATTTATAAAACACAATAATATTGTCCTGAGAGAAGTATATCTTGGTCAATTCTATTGCATTCAGAAACCCGATTGTTAAAGTGAGCAAGACCAAAAAAAACTGAAACCATTTTACATTTTAAAGTGTGTTAGTCTTTTCCTGGTGAATATTGGAATAGTTTGTTGTTACAGGCTACTTGCTGAACCCAGTCTGTCTGCCCAGAGATGAACTACTCACTAAGTCGTTTGAAGGCACAAACATGTTTGTGGCCGGATGGGGCAAGACGGAGAAAAACCGTGAGTGTCAAGTAACTTTTGTAGGATCATTCATATAGGATTAAACACAAATATTTGGCTGTAGATAATGAGTGACTGGATGAAATGTTGAATCATGTTGAATATATACAATATACATAGCTTGTTTCAAGATGAATGCAAGTTGACTTGCATCATGTACTAGAGGTGATCATGAGTAAATTCCCCATCACCAAACTGAGAGAAACGGTACAAATATGCGGCAAAATTTGTAGTTCCTTAGAAATAAAATAGGACCAATTACCCTTTGATAATATGGGGTGAATTAATTAAGACAAGCCTAAGGAAAAAATGCATGATCATTTAATAGTACTTTGATAGAAATATATGCTGCCATTTACGATCTTTAGCCAAATATTTGGGTTTGTTTTAGATGAATTGTCCTCTATAACCTCACTGGAAACTATTCGATCAATGCAAGGAAACAAATATCAATAATATATAATAATATGTAAATATATATTATTATTCTAATACCACGTCTCATTTGGGCTCCATGTGTATGCACTGATTATGCTAGTATATTAGGGATGAGAAAGGTTGAATTTATAGGACGTTTGTACCCGTATTTTCTTGGAAAAACGTATAAGGAAAAAACAGGTCCGTGAAGTTGGCAGCACCACTAACGGCACAAATTCTGAAACCTATACCAATATTTAGTGCTGAATTTGTGCCACAA
>CABEEJ010004093.1:0-20160 GCA_901482245.1 Timema douglasi
GGAAAACCAACAGCCAATCAGAGAGCAGGAGGCGTGGTCACGTGACCAAATCCAACCAATCAACGACGGGGTCAAATTGATTTAAGGGACCGGGGCCACTACTGCTATGTGAATCGTGAAAGTTCGTCGTTTTAAAAATTGGGTAAAACGTTTGTGAATCCCTGATCTGTAGTAACTTTTCTAGCTATCAGATACCTACAGACAACAGTCCGAATCTGATAGGAAGAAACTTTTTTCACACCAAGTACTACACACCCGTCTTGGGATACGCTTTTTAATTACGATAATGGGTAAGGGGTGAAGAGGGAAGAATTTAGAAGTGCTCGCATTTCCGTGGAGGTGTAATGGAAAGCCATTTGAGGAAAACCATCCTAAGTACACCCTACAGGGATTCGAACCCCAACATCCCCGTCCCCTGAAAACTACACAAGATGAGAATGACGCCATCGATCGAGTGCCCACCGATGACAGTAACTATCACCCGATTGTTCCAACAGCGAATATGGAACCTTAATGTCCTTGAGCTAACCGGTCCCGTGGTATAGTGGTGGTCAGTGAACCTGGCTACGAGTCTAGGGGTCCCAGATTCGATCCCCGACTGGTATAATGGGTATTTTCCCAAAGGGGGAACTATCCCAACGGTCACCTGGGTTTGGTTAGTTAGGCTTAAGTTAGGTTAATGGTTTCTATCGATTCCTCACCCTCATATTCACTATCGCCATCGCTTCATTTCATAGGGACATGGAAAGAGTCTCCACAGAAAGGATGTACTATTAGTACATTCGGGCGTCCCCTGGGCAATGGTACATTAATACTGGATAATCTTTCCACAACTGGGCTACAAGTGACGTAGCCCACACATGTGTTTATATACAAAATAGATCTTAAAGCATCCCCAGGGTTTCTGAAACTTTTCTCGATAGTGGACCACTTGATAAGGGTTTATTTAACGCAACCCTCTTCAGTGGACGAATGGTCTAAGGCGTCATTCTCGTGTTGGACTGGCTTACTGAAGACAGGGATACCGGGGTTCGAATTCTGGTTGGCTCTACTGAGGGTGGTCTTTCTTAAATGGTTTCCTACTCTCTTTCCACGCAAATACGGGCAGATTACACTAAAATGATTCCTTCCTCATCCCTACCCGTTAAGGTAATTATCATATATATGTATAACCTGAACAGGTAGTAAGAAGCGGTGATAATAAAAATACTACTTGAACAAAGTATTGGCGGTCTTATCCCATCAATCTTGTTTTCGTTCGCATAGTAGCCTATTTATTTTATACTATGGTTGCTTCTACGGGCCACAGTTTGATAACCATTGTCTTAGAGGTTCGCATCTGATGGTCAGATAACCGCTGATGACGGGTCATGTGACCATCCTTCCCTCCCTCATCACTCTTCTCAAACCTTCATTTACTAGACCGGCCTCAGTGTCGCCGACATTACAATGAAAACTAATAAAAACAACCTACACTCTACTCTTGATTGCTAGTAGCTACTGAGGAGTCATTGACCACGAGTTTTTTTGTGTGTGTTGTTTTTTACAAACCAGGGGTGGGCAGAACGATCGACAGCCTCGAAGAATGTTTTCGCCTATTGCGGTTGTAAACGCAGTTTGGTTCTTTATTGCAAACATCGGCTGAAAGTAACTATGTCAACCTATTTGGAAATAATAATTATGCTAAGTAAATAATAATCAAAATTATTATCTTAGTAATGATTCAGTACATTATCAATAAAAAGTGTAATCAAACGATTCTAATTATATCTATCCAAGTTTTACTGTATAATTCGCGTTTTCGTAGCTCATTCAAAGAGAAAAATATATTAATAAAACTTTTTTTTTCGAGGTTGTGGCAACCAGAGATATTATAGTAAATGAAATAATAAATTAAAACATTATATTTACATTTATATCTTGCTATAACTGGCCACCAAAGTAAATAAATGATTTCTTATAACTTAAAGAAAGAGCCATACGAAATAAGTTATTAGTTTCAAAATAAAATGTTTTTCAGACGCGCATTAATATAACCAAAGACAGTTTGTATGACGTCATCAACCACTTTGTTTCAGCTGGTCCACCATCTCAATCTATAAAGAGAACGCAGCATTTTATAAGCTCTCGTTTGAAAAGCATTTTTAAGTGAACCCATAGACACCGCTTCCACAAAAAAAGAAACAATTCAACCTGTTATTTTCATTAGTTCATGTTTCAATAATGTAAAAAATGGTTAAAAGAAAGAAAAATTAAAAACAAATGGTCTTTTGTGAAAGTTTTGTCTGCCAAAAAAAAGAGATAGCTCAACTTCGTAGTCTCATGAGGTTTATTATTTCAATATAGTTGTCTACAAGTTTTTTTAAAATAGTTGTAATACATTCTATATTTATCGCCAAATATCCTCTTTCTGCTTTGAATGAATATTTTGACCAAGTTTGTTTATGAGGGTATATTTACTTTTAAAACACATCTATCCGCTCACACGACTCACACTCCAATTTAACAAATGCCTATGGGTATGATACTACACACCAAACGTCAGATACTATAATACTTAGCAACGCGTCTTACTACCCGTTTGGGCTGTACGCTTAACTACTAATTGCTCTAATGGGCTAGGAATTGGGAAGGTTAATATGGAGGAAGTGAAACCACATTTGCGTGGAGGGAGAGTGGAAAACAAGTTAGGAAAAATCACTCCCAATTCACCTGAGTGAGATTCGAGCCTCGATCTCCCCGTTCTCGGCAGCTTAGCTCTACACGAAACTAGCGCGTTAGCTAGCTACGCCAACAAGGTGGGTAAACGTCAATAACAGTGGGCACGCTGTCATGTCCATCTAGTATGATTTAGTAGGGAAGTCGGGCTCGAATCCCGACCAGGTGTATTTTGGATAGTTTTTTAGTCTTGTTAACCTTTCTAGCTTTCAATAAAAGGTCGATTACTCACTAAATCTTAAGGGGTGTAATGAAGACACGTTGGAGAAACTATACAAGGAAGAGAAGGTGGAAAGATACCGTGTGGGAAATCAGGGCTGTACCCAGAAATCTATCTTGGAGGTTGTTCTATAGTCACATTTTCAAATAAGGTGCACCTCTGACAAGACATCTTGTGAATGTGAGGAATGCCAGGCCTCCACCGTGGTTCGGATTACACGTTAAACTGTAGGTCCTTCATTTCATCTCACAATCACCCTACCATTACACATTAGCGTAAGTGCGTATAACCCGAACGGGTAGTAAGACGCGGTGCTAATAATAATAATATAAGTGATAGCTTCAGATAACATGAACTGACATATGCATACATGAAATTAGACTTCGTAATTTTTCTAGCTTTAAAAAAAAGCCCCTTCTTATTAAGATTCAACTGTACCTACGGGGACTTGTGATGAAGTTTTCCCATCAAGGGATGCAAGAATTAAAAAAAAACTATCTCTCTTCAAAGCAATTTAAAGTTAAAAAAAATACTAGCTGAGCTAAGGGTCTCAGGTTAGATTCTTAGCATGGCTGAAAAATTTATCATTGATGAAATGCTCGTTTCCTCTTTCATCGTGATTAATTAATGGTCGAGGGTTGGATGTTAAGTTTGTTCTATATTTAAATTACTTGAGTCGTGTATTTTTATTTAACATACATTTTTGTTTCCAGCCTTTGGCCTGGATCAGTTTTTTATTCAAGCCATATGTTTTTCCACTACCAGCTTGCTAGGCCTATCGTGGCTTCATATGCCTTATAATCTAACTTTAGTCTAGGTCAGGTACAACACCTATTCTTCGGCCTTTAATTCACCAATGCTTAAGGGTAAACCCATATTTCACCAACAATAAATGTTTCAGCCATGCCGGAAATCAAACCCGGGACCCTTAGTTCAGTAGACAGACATACTACCGACTAAGCTAAGGTGTCGGATGTCATTTCCTGATATAATCAATCGCCCCCTGAAAAATAAACCTCTTTATTTACGGTCCTGTGTGGAAAAGTCACTCTATGTAAAAACGATCCAACACCGATGTCCAAAGTCACACCATGAATGTGACCAACCTCTGATGGTACACGAATAACAAGCATTTAAGGTCAAATCGGGGACTGGCTGAACTCGACTAAATATATGATCCTACATTATTAGAGCATTATCGCTTTCAAGTTGTCTTTAAAATGGTTTATTTCTGATAGGAAGTGTTTCAGTGCAACCTGCCTTTCTCTCTTACCACAATAAATATCACGCTAGAGGGCCTCCAAGTTTCAAGAGTTGAGTATTTATAGAGGTTAATAGAAGATAAAGCGATGTACTAAAGACCCTAGACGTAGAGACTTGCATAAAGGGGACACATTCATAGGCTTGAGCAGTTAGACTTCATTGAGTATCGGTGCTTTGATCTCCGATAGAAAATGAACACATCACAAGAACGACGTCGACTGGAAAATTCAATTTACAAATGCGTTGCATAAAAGCTATAGGCCGTAGAAAAGTTTTGTTGTGGATCTGAGAGCTCTCTCACAATATAAAATGGTTTGACGACAAAGAGATCAATTTTGATGTAGACCTGTATCAATTAATTGTCCGTGATTTTGAGAAAGAGTGCTGTTTAGCTCCCATGATAGAGGGGAGGCAGATAATGGGGTACACAAACTTACCGGCTATGGTTGTGCAGGCGGTTGACTGTTTGGACACCATGACAGGGGGGAGGAATACAGTGGGGTACACCAACTTACTGGCTGTGGCTGTGGCTGTGCAGGCTGTTTGGACACCATAACAAGCGGGAGGAAGACAGTGGGGTACACCAACTTACTGGCTGTGGCTGTGCAGGCTGTTTGGACACCATGACAAGTGGGAGGAAGACAGTGGGGTACACCAACTTACTGGCCGTGGCTGTGCAGGCTGTTTGGACACCATGACAAGCGGGAGTAAGACAATGGGGTACACCAACTTACTGGCTGTGGCTGTGCAGGCGGTTGACTCTGTTTGGCCGCCATAGCTGCCGAGAAGTTGAGACCAGAAGGAGGGCACGACATGCAGTAGTTAGGTTCTGGTAGAAGGTGTGTCGGCCGCTGCGCCCTGTACTGATGGCGAGGTCCCGAGAGCTCCCCGAGGGCGAACGTGGACATCTGAACCCGGGAGCCTGTCAGGTTCGTGTAAGACACGCTAGACGGGATCGCCATTGGATTGGTTCGGATCCCTGTACCCCCAATTGGGCTAGGGGAGCGACGGAAATACACGGGTAGCATCGATTCAGAGTGGTGCTTTGAACTTGACATCCTGTGGTCTGTGTCTTTCTGGAGTAGATTAGTTACCAAGTCCACTTGTAAGGTATTCGTTTTGCTAAACAAGGGTGTCTTGGTTCTTCGACGTTGTTAATTATTCTTTATGTTCACAAGTATTTTAAAAGTAGACAGTAATCGTATTTACTTTCCCAACTTTATCAATATTATTAATTAACATGAAATAAACAGTATTTTCACAGACAGAGGGGAATTGGGAGGCTACTAGCGACCCGGGACTACAAATTGGTATGAAGGCCCTTAATATACTTTCATTAATGCCACTTAATCTATGTTTCAGTGTAAGCTGAAGTGATGAGATGGCATATTTATATTTTTACTAGTAAATTTAATCTCGAGGTCCTTTCAACTGCATTATCAATGTTTACGTCGCTATTCTGTTCAATTAAAACCCAGTTTACGACTTTCTACTGATATGAACAAAAGTGTTCCTAGATCGTTACACAATAGTTTGGAGTCTAGTCTTGATATTTTTAAGCTTGTAAAATGATCCTCCATCCGCTACTTATGTGAATTACAAAGCTATTAACAGTGAATATTCACTAAACAAATGCTTACGTTTGACTTAAGAAATTGTCTATAAACGGCACCAGGAAACAACAAGCAACTTAATGCCATCATACATCCTCACAGATGATGTATTCAAGGCGCCGTCAGACTTACTCACTGGAGTTTTTGATTAAAGTTTAATAAAAATAACCATTTTTAATTGAATGGATATCTTTATTCTACAAGGTGGTCATTAAGTCTGGAAGCAAAGGCAAAAAACAAACAAAAAAACTACTAAACTTCGCATTGTCAATAAGAAACAACACATTGAACATGTCATTTAGGCCTAGTGTGCAAACAGTTTATGATTTTATTAAAAAACACGTATACGCATGTCTATGTGCCTATATTTATGTCTGTTTATTTACCTGTGTGTCCAAACTATATGTGGTGACCTAGCGGTCTAGGAGTAAGGTGTCGGACTTCTGTACTGGGTGCCCGGGGTTCGATCCCCGGTCCCGGCACAGATTTATCTGAATGCCAAATCCTTCCATCACCTCTGACAAGACGTGTATTAATCACAACTTGTGAATGTGAGGAATGCCAGGCCTCCACCGTGGTTCGGATTACACGTTAAACTGTAGGTCCCGAACAGGTAGTAAGACGCAGTGCTAGTAATTATCCAAACTTTATGGCCAATCTGTAGTAGTTGTGGAGGTCCAAATCAAAACAGTAGACTGGGATATCTCCCTGTGCCCCAATCTGTGCCCTATTCACAGATTTAAAAAAAGCCTAAAATAACTTAACTTTTAAATAAAATATAAATTTTTTAATATGACGTTAAGATTTTAACAAAACAACAACACCATTACAGTAATAAGTATCTTGGAAATACTAATGAAAAAGATAAATTTTAGCCCGCATCTGTGGACACGTGAGAAAAACCGTCCATATTATTTGGTCTGGTTTGTCGGTGATGTGGAGGTCTGGGTTTGAATGATGACCGGGTTCTTCAAGGGTGTTTTCTTTCTTAAAAAATTTTCCACTCTCCCTCCACTTTAATTAGATTACATTTCCTTTCAGTTTAATTATATCTTACTCTTAACTAATTAATTAGTGTAATTAAATGCGTAAAGCACATATGGGAACATATATATTTTTAAATACCAATTTTAGGCCAGTGTTAGTTCAACTTACGAAAACTTGCAAAATTAATTATGTATCCTTTCCAATCAAATTAATATTGGACGTAGTGTTTGTAAACTAAGGAAACGGTACCGTTATTGTGGCCTCTGTGACGCTACAGTTCAATTTTCACGGGAAGAACCATATTTGACAGGTAGAAAAATCACTAAATCTACTTACAAGTATTCATTCCTATTATGATCTGCAGCTATCACCTTCGATTGATACTATCACTAACTATTACACAGCACTAATAAGATGGTAAAATGTTAGCATTATAAACGGAAATAGAAGAAGTTGTATTTTCTAAAAGTTCTTCCTACCAAAATCCTACTGTAGACTATATATATGGCCCCCCCCCCCACTTCCCCTACTACTGACCAGCCTTATGTACGCAAACATTAAACCAAATAACGGCCACATCATACATTTATCTTGTTATCGTAAACTTTAATACAGTTTAGTTTCAAATATTAATGTCAGAGTGATAACTTTCTGATATTATCCGCCCACTTGTAATGGCTAAACACAACACTGATAGCTTCAGTCATTTTTTTGTAGCCCATTCTAAGCCATGTTCCAATACGTTAAAAAATACCTCAATCATTCTGATTTGTGCCTGAAGCAGATTTGTTAAAATTTTATTGTCAGATTTAAACATTGTTATTTTACTTAAAAGTTAGAAAGCAATATAATAAAAAAAAAGTATTTGTAAAGGACGTTGCCTTCATGTGACGTAGCGGCAAGTCAAGTTAGGATTTCCCATGTTAATGTGTTTACGTATTATTCGGCTAGTTTTAAGGATATAACCTAACAATGAAACAAAAACTATAAATTCTTAAATAATTCTAAAATAGTCTTAAATTGCCACAAAAAACGTATCAAGTAGTTTTTTTGTAAACTTTTTTAATCTTCTACAACTAAGGGAATTTGGTTTATTTACAAAAACCGTGATGTTATTATATATGTATCCTATGTCGTGCTCGTTTCCGAGAGTCCTTCGGGGCTGAGGTTAACTGTTTGTCCCTCTATGTTTCTCGTGCATTATTCATGTTTTATTGTTAGACGTTTAAGAGAAAGATTAATAAAAAACCTTACAAACAAACAAAAATAGCTTTTACGAATCTTCCTGCCAGGATGTAGATTAAAAAAAAAGTCCGTGGAAGTGTATGCATATCTAGAATAATGTTGTCCAGGCGCAAGTAGTAAATTGAGTTTGTACTCGTCAGCGAAAGAGGGGATTTTTTTTAGCACCATGTCTTACTACCCGTTTGGATTATACGCTTATTTACTAATTACGCTAATTATTTTAGGGATTAGGAAGGCTATATTTTTAGGAAGTGTACCCGTAATGGCGTGGAGGGGGAGTGGAAATCCATTTAATAAAAAAAAACCTTGGTACACCAACTGAGATTCGAGCCTCGTTCTCCTCGTCATCGGCAGTCTAGTCTACTGCGAGAGTAGCACGTTAGACCATGCAACCACCGAAGCGAGTAACAGAAGAGTTGATATAAACAAGAGAGTTCGCGATGTTAACTGCTTGTTTTCTTCCTTCTCTTTTTATTTCGTACATTGACGTTTAAGTGCGATAATGCTTAGAGAGTGCTCAGGTGCGTCAAGTTAGGATGAAGCCCGCTTCGTAAAATAGCTTTGAATTCACCAAAGAGGTGGATTCTGTTTCTGTAAGCATAAATTATATTTTATGTTAATGTATGTTATTGATGAAATTGAAAAAGTACTGTACAGGAGATTCTATCTCATATCTCCTTTTTAAAAATACCAATGAAGAAGAAATAACAGATTTATAACATCTTTTAACACAACATTTCGAAAAGAAAATAATAAGTTTTGTCATCAAATTTATTTACCTCTTCCCGTGGCTCAACTGGGCCGAAAGTTCTACTACAAATACTATGTTTTGAGTCTAGTAGGTACCTAAACTAATTTAGTAAATTTGTAAGAGTTTGTCCTATACCAAGATTTGCTCTATTATAATCTCAGGAAAAAGAATTGTGTTAAAAATATGTTACTAAACGTCAAGTTAGTTTGTAAGTCGTGCGTTGATGTGAGCTTGTTTTTTAGAACATGCATGTTAAGTAATACGAGTGGATTAAAAATAGTTTGTCGAACCATGACGTCATGCTCGGCTTTCGAAAGGAAACATTTGAAACTCTGGGATTGTATAAGAATCATTTTATTTAAATGTACTTGAATATGAGGATTAAATAAAAATACCATACAAAATTTTCAAATGAAGAAACTGCCTTATATCTCGGACATAGACGTAAATATGCCTCTAAACACCACAACACCTAAAGCTCACTATATTACAGATCCTAAAACTCTTCAATGGTTTCATTGTCCAACATTCGGTAGCGTGTCTACCTACTGAGCTAAATCTGCCTACTGAGCTAAAGGTTCCGGAATCGATTCCCAGCATGATACAAAAATGTATCATTGTTGAAATGGGGTGTTACCCATTCATAGTGATAAATTAAAGGCCTGGAGTTTGGGTGTTTTGTCTGTTATATATATAAGTAAGTTTATAAGACGTCCTTTGATATAATTTAGCCGGTTCGGAAAAAGTATTTTAAATACCTAAAAATAAAAAATAGCTTCATTGATTACCGAAAATACGTTGCGTTTTGAGCGAGCACTGATTATCTGCGAACTACGAGTATTATTCGGACAACAGCCACGTCAAAAGGCACTCCCGCGGTAACACCCGACGTCTCTGAGGCGGCATCGACGACTCAACTGCACTGTCACGAAGACCAGAAGAGGAGGAAAAGGTGTTGATGACATTTCGTCCGTTACTGCGGAGCACCAGTTTGACATTTGGGTCAAAATGCCACTGCGTAATTTGAACTATGTACAGACGAGGAATAACATTTAGTCCGCATAGAAAAAAAAAAGATGGAATTATTTGATAAGCACGAAGCATACCCGGTTTGTTGGTCTGAAATTTTAAAATTTTAAATGGGGTTTGAAGGGTAAGGAGGAAGGAAAACTCAAAATTTTCAAAACTTGAAAAAAAAATATATATTTGTGAGGTCTAAAATTGAGCTTCTGTACAATAAGGAGACGTTGAAATAGTATGAAAACACCGCAAATTGTTCAGTTATAAAGAATATAGACATTTTCAGATTAATTTATCCGATTTTTAAGGGGTAAGGGAGGAACGTGCGTCCCGTTGGTTGCGTCCATGATTAAAAGCGTCAGACGTAGTATTTAAAATATTGTTCCAACTGAAGCGTTCATTTGTATTTGATCGATAATGGTTTAGTTGGAAAACAAAGCAATATATTTGCAGGCACTGCCCTGAAGATGGGAGAGGTAGGAATGAAGAAGGAAATATTTTGGGGAGGGAGGGGGGTCAGGAACCTTGACATTTTAACTAATGATTTTATACATTAACAACAACAAAATTGCACCTTTTTTAAAGGAAATTAAATGTAAAATATTAGTGTTTTTGTACACCACGTTTGGCTTATCCCCCGAAGGGCTAGTTGCATATTTTCTATTGGGGTAGAAATAAGAAAGATAGAACAAAGGGAAAATATACTCCATTTTCCGTGGAGGAAGAATATAAATTCTGAGGAAAAAATCTTTATTTCCCCCGGCTGGGATTCGAACTTTGACCTCCCCGTCACTAGTAAACCAGACCAGACGAGGTTGACGCCTTAACCCACCAGTGAGGGTAAATGGAACATAAATATTTATTGAGTGGTAAGTTATAATAGTTTCTATTAATTACTGTAATATATGCTTTATGCAACGTAAGTGGTTACTTGAGTCACACAGTCGTCCAAAATACTCTGTGTCAGCTTACCTGTGACGTCACTAATCATCCGGCATGGAACCTTTCCCTTCTCACCTTTCCGAAATGGAATCTTAAATAAGACCCTGAATATATCCTAATAAATAGCTAAGAGTCAAACAAGAATGTGAAAACGCATTGATTCTTTGGATCAAAATCATAATTAAAATATAGTAGGATTCTATTAGGAAAGACATTTTAAAATTCAAACATTTTAGTTTGCAGTCAAATTGATAATATTTTACTGTATTGATAGTGTTATTTCATAGGTATTGATAATCATCATCATCATAATCATCATGATGTTTGAAACATAAGCCTCTTCCTTCCATCTCCTCTCTCCGCCACACTCCTACTTACTCCCTTCAGCCACCTGTCCCTTGGTCTTCTTTTCGGCCTCCTACCCTCCTCCTCCATATCCTCCCGAACCAGAGGTCGGTGCCTTCAGTAGAGTTGGTGTGGCTCCTGAGGACTGGTACGCTCCCTCCACCTCTATATCCTCCCGTGCCAGAGGTCGGTGCCTTCAGGAGAGTTGAGTGTGGCTCCTGAGGACTGGTACGCTCCCTCCTCCTCTGTATCCTCCCGAACCAGAGGTTGGTGCCTTCAGGAGAGTTGGTGTGGCTCCTGAGGACTGGTACGCTCCCTCCACCTCTATATCCTCCCGTACCAGAGGTCGGTGCCTTCAGGAGAGTTGGTGTGGCTCCTGAGGACGGGTACGCTCCCTCCATCTCTATATCCTCCCGTACCAGAGGTCGGTGCCTTCAGGAGAGTTGGTGTGGCTCCTGAGGACTGGTACGCTCCCTCCACCTCTATATCCTCCCGTGCCAGAGGTCGGTGCCTTCAGGAGAGTTGGTGTGGCTCCTGAGGACTGGTACGCTCCCTCCACCTCTATATCCTCCCGTGCCAGAGGTCGGTGCCTTCAGGAGAGTTGGTGTGGCTCCTGAGGACTGGTACGCTCCCTCCACCTCTATATCCTCCCGTGCAAGAGGTCAGTGCCTTCAGGAGAGTTGGTGTGGCTCTTGAGAACTGGTACGCTCCCTCCACCTCTATATCCTCTCGTGCCAAAGGTCGGTGCCTTCAGGAGAGTTGGTGTGGCTCTTGAGGACTGGTACGCTCCAGTTTGACTATTTCTGTAGAACACAGGGCTGGGCTGACGCCCCCGCAGCGATGCGGCGGCCCAGTTAAATGGGTTGGACTCTGTGGGCCAGTGGGTTTAATAGTCTACGAGTAATGGCGTGGGCAGATCGGTGAGGTTCTGGGTCTTCTGGTCTCACCTGTCGTGTGGTGAGCCGTTTTAGTGCTAACCTGGACAGTTAGTAGCGCATGTGCTAGATCTTGGGCGCATCTACTAGTACGCATTAGTAGTGGAGTGTTTACCTCTCCACGCGCAAATGGGCGTAATCCCCCAAGGAAAGCGGGAAGACCGCAAAGCCACTTCTATGAGTGGGAGGGATGTATGCGATATTTTGTGTTACCTCCATATCCAACATCCTCCTAGACATCCTTTCCCTCTTTATTATTCTCACACGGCCACACCACCTTAGTCGTGCCTTCTCTATCCTGTCCTGGACTGGCTCTACCCTTTACTACGTCTCTTACTCTTTCATTTCTCATTTTGTCTTATTTGATAATATCTTTCAAAAGTGACAGGTGCAGATAACTTGACCTTGAACATAAATTCATGAAAATTGTCTTATTAACTTTCGTGACTGTCAAAAAAAAGTTTTTCCTAATCTAAATTAGACTGTAGGTATCGTCTCATTCCAATAACTCCCATACGTTCCTTAAGTGCCCACTAACGATACTGTTCATAATACAAGTAATTATCATATGATTATTCTGCTCGGTAGCACTCGAGTAAAGAGTATTGTCGTGTTCCTGACAAAAGTGGATTAGTCGTACCTTTTCAAAGATTGTATTTAAAAAAAGAATATTTTCACTTGACAAACACTATGGGCGTGTGAAGTCCAACTTTTCGATTCGAACTTGTCTAATCGATTACGAAACACTCTTGAAACCACATTAAAGATTTAATATTTGTTGTTTTATTTTTGAAAACATACATTGTAGGACTACGTATGTATATAAAACTAAAATCTAAATATTGATAATTTATTAAAATGTTTAAATTGCTGGAATAGTCGAGCAGGAGTTCATAAACGCCAGAAATCAAGTGGGTTATTTTATTATAATGTTATCGGGTGGAGCTATCCGGCAATAGGAGAACAGGGGAAGAAGAAAATACTAATTACAATATTCTTAGACTTTTCAGAGTGGAGAATGTCAACTTATAAACTACGTTTATAAGCATATTTAAGTAAGGTAAGAGTCCTAGAAAATGGGTTTGTGTTCATTCCAGTAAATACCAAACTCGTTTAGTGTTAAAAAGGTTTTGTCAATATTAAACCTAAGCACCACCTCTGATTGGCAATGTCTCCGTTACCTAGGCAGCCACAAGGGACGGATTTTATCACTAGCCTGAGTAGGCTCCAGCCAAGGGCAGAAAGATTTAGAGGGGCGGCAAATTTTCGTACATCGTAAATGGGAGTGCGCGTCTAGAATTTTTCATACACAAAATATTTAAACAAACTATACACAAGCTATGGTAGGATTTTGGTAGGAATAACAGTAGAAGTTAGTTACTAAAGTTATTAAAATAATTTTAATATTTTCATAGATCAAGACATGTTATCTGCATCTGTCACTTTTGATAGATATTATTATCAATACTGAGAGAATAACACAAATAATAAAGTAAAATATTATCAATGTTGGCCGCAAAATAATAGGGGGCCTACGTTTATATTTTTTCTACTGTTCTTCCAACCAACATCAAGGTATATTTACACAAAATATACACAAGCTTTAAGGTGCGGCCGAAGGGAGCGCAATTATTTTTACAGTTTTTATAGAATATACATTTTTTGGCAAAAATAAATCAAACCTTTATCCAGTAGCAACATAGAGTTTAGTTTTTTGCACATGCTAATATCAACAGATCTTGAATATCGGTCAAGGGTGTCCTGAAATTTTGTCAAAACTTTCTCTCTTTATTTAAAAAGATTTGACAACATTCCAGGGCACCCTTGACAGATATTCAATCTGTTGATATTATCATGTGCAGAAAACTAAACTCTATGTTGCTACTGGAGAAATATATTATCTATTTTGGCCAAAAAAATGTAATGCTATAAAAACTGTAAAATTACTCGCGCTGCCTTCTGCCGCACCTTAAAAGTATTTTTTGATCCAAAATATGTATCGAGTAAAATTGGTGGTCAGTTTTTAATTGTAATCTCGCGCTCTCGAGGAGTTGATATGGATAGTCGGAAACACCTACTTGTCGCCAGTTTCCTAGCCTTCTTGGCGAGCTTCCGGAGAGACGTGAGGTTTATCACGGATTACATGATAAATATTCGTTTCTCACTGGACTTCCTGACCTGACCTCGGACAATGTCAAGGAAAAAGCAACGCTGCTACAGAGTATCTATTCAATTGATCTTGATCTGAGGTGATTTTCCCCTAAATGGTTTCCCAATCTCCCTTTGCGAAAATACGGGTGCATTTCTTCATAATTATACCATTCTCATCCCAAACCCATTCTTTTTCGTTAATTGCGAATAGCTTGTGGCCAGGATCGATAGCGCGTCAGGCATATATATATATATATATATATATATATAACACATGCTAATCTGCGTTTATAAACTGTATATAAATATATATATATTTGGAATTCATAAACTAAGAAAATTTACGTTAAATTCTCGAAATAATTTTATAATTAGAACTATAACTAAAACAAGCAATTTAATATGATTAGAATAACAACTATTCGACTGTGAATACAATACAAAGCTATCTAATAAATTTAAAAATATTATGTTTTGTTAAACTTATTCTGTTCAAATAAAACAAAACTAGAGTAAAGAAAGGTATACGCATAAACTATTCCAGTTTCATTGCGATCCACTATATGCCTATTTGTATTAAACTATTAGGTTTGGTTCGAATAAATTTAAAAATCACACTTCGACACGGGAATCAAACCCGGAACCATTGGCTTGGCGAGCCAGTAAGTTATTCAGGGATTATCCATTGCTCAAGTTTAGTCTTCACTCACCCGTAATTACAATCATTGGTCAGCCAAGCTTCACCTCTATACGCAATTTTATTGTGTTTCTTTCTTCCATCTTATAAAGTTTTCGCTAAAAATAAAGGCACTACGCTGATAAAATCGTAATGTACGGTTTGTATTCTAGATGTCCCTTGAACGGAAGAAAACTAACTCATAAAACAGCAAATTTATGAGGACAAAGAGGCCAAACAACAACACGAAGAAACGTGTCGAGAGTTAAAACATCGTTCATATGTAAAGTTCAATTTTCATGGGAAGGGCCATATTCGAAAGCTAGAAAAGTTACTTCACGTATTCATACGTCAAGTCAACGTGATTTGCAAAATGCAGTTGTCACTATTGATAAATATTATCAACACTTATAAAATAACACTAGTAATATAATAAAATATTATCAATGCTGACCGCAAAAAAGTATGTATTTTTTCTAAAATGAAAATTGGACTATAGAAACGGTTTGAGATTGGCTCGTCTTGGTGCATTTTTTTAAACGATAAATTTAAATTTGTTTAGCCTATTTGTACATTTAAGGTGGTGGGGATTCTAACTTATACATAACACGAACACAACACAGATTTCAATATTTAACATTTCCTATCATCTGGCGGAATGAACATGAACTATTAAACAATGAGCATGGTGAAAATGTATACGGGTATTTATTTATATTGTGCTATAAAAATGATGTACACTCCAATTTACTTATTAATGGACATATCTGACATCTGGAAAAAGTTACTATAATCTATTCTCACATATTCATAAGATTGTCAACTCAGGTGACATGCAACTGTCACTTTTGATAGATTTTATCAATATTTATAACAAAGTAAAATTGTGTCAATTTTTATCCTGAAAAATATGTTTGTATTTTCTAAAAAGTGCTCCAAATGCCTATTCTTAAGAAAATAAAGATATATAATACGTTAAACACAAGATTTCTAAATCAACAACCTAACACTATTGATCCGAATTCCTAAGTCCGTGTTTTGGTGGTTGATGACACATTTAAACGTTTACATAAAAAAAACCACTTCGAAAACGGTGATTTGCCCTCTTTAAAAAAAACTGTCCATCCTGGTACGTAACTACAATATAAACACATGCACAGCGTGCTTACCTTGATACACTCACCTGACATCTTCCTACAGTAGTCGCTGAAGTCACTCACTTTAAAAAGAAAAAAAAATCGAACGAAAAACAACAATAAAACAGTTCACTGAAACACTTCTTGTTTTTTCTTCTTTGTTTAACTTTCCCACCTTTCAAAACTGAACTTTCATGCACTCAAAATCCCGTCTCACGTCAAACCTACCGGTGAAAAAAGGTAAGCTGTAGCCATCTACGAGCATGTGGTGAACGGAATCATAGAACGCGATTATTTTCTGTCAGATTGTTTGGTTCCCGCTACTAGGAAACGGGTGTTTCATGTCGGTTTTTTTGTTGTTGTTGATGTGATCAAAGGACTCCGCGCTCTAGTCGGATCGATGGGATGGATCTCTCGCCAATGCGCTCACTCATACACACACACATGAATCCTTGCTACGCAAACGCACTGGTTTGTAGTACGCGGCCAAGAACCAGAGAATATATGGATTCAGTGCCACTGAACAGTGCTGACAACTGAACTGCGCGCGCCACACCAGCACGCCCGCTCAGACCTCGTTAGGCTTCCGGCGGAAGTTGGTATATTAAACTATTATTGCATTATTAAAAAACGGCATATGGTAATCGCAATCTATTCCAATAAAGATTTGACAAGTGACCGGGCTGGGTTAGCTTGGGGGTTAACATTCCTGACTTGACAGGGTTCGAACCTCTCCAGCTAGGTGTTCTTAGTGGCAATGTTATCATTTCCACCTGCCCTCAGCTGTGTCTTCTGGTGGCGCAAGGTTCGAATCTAAGTGGGAGATTTGAAAAGGTTGTGTGTGTGTGCCTCTCTAATTGAGGTTAAGTTTAATGTTTTATTTTGAGCCACGTGACGGGAATTGAGAGAGAAAAGGCGGGAAAGAGTTAGATTAGAGTTTAACTCGGAGGTTACCAAACTTTCTCGGTTTATGACACCCTAAGTGTCTGAGTAATTTTTTCATGGCGCCCCTAGGTCAAAATAAATACCTAATAGTTATGTAATTTCCAAGCAAACTTTTTTTCCCGCAAACTCGTTAGCCGTTTGAAAAAAGCACACATAAATTAAAAGCAAAAATATTTTTATTTCATTATTAAATAACCACAATTACTTACTAATGGGATGTTTGCATCTGTTGTGCACTGCAAATAATTAATTTAAAATATATTTCAACACCCCTGTGAGTTTTCTGCGATACCCTGGCGCACAGTTTGAGAACCACTGGTTTAACTAATGACTTTTTTTTTGACGTCACATACGGTGAGTGCTACCATATATAGCAGTGGTTCTCAAACTGTGGTATGGAGGTGAGGGTATGTCTGGTTGTTTGCTGGCAGACAGGAGAAAGGGAACAAAATAAATATAAATAATGAAATAAGTTAATAAAGAGTGCAAGATTGAGAGGCTAAGTCCACAAAGTCAACAATACTTTGTACCACTTAATAGTATTACTTGTGAAATGTGTACAAGAATAAATTTGTTGTATATGGCATGTTTTTTTTGTGTGTGTGTTTGGGGAAGGAGAAGAGTGGCAATTGTTTAACAGTTTTGAAAATATATACAACTTATATTTGTTTTTCTGGCTTAATATAAGACAGCTGGATTCGTATGTCTTCTTCTGTATTCAATTTGTTTAATATTTTGTTTTGGTTGAAGTGTATAGAGAATAGTGTATAGCCTCACAAAGATAATAAAGTTTTGATAAGCCCCTGAGGGTTATAAGGTATTCCCAGGTCTTTAAGGAGTACACATTAAGAAACACTGCTACAAAGGGTAATTTATGGGTAAAATCCCAAGATAGGGGTCCATATTTGGACAAAATATAGAACTCTAGAAATATGTTGGTTGATGTTTTGATTTTTTAAAGAGAAAAACCTTGTGTTTCCTTGGACGTATAAATAAACGTTAGACATTGGCATGTGGGCCTTATTTTAGAAGATCTAGTTTGATTTCCTTTCAAAGACAAAATATTAATATTTACTAATTTGTATAGTAGTTTATATATAAGCCGGTAGATAATAAACCATACATATATCTGACATTTTAAGCTTAGTTGTATGCCATGCCCTTGATAACAGGGTTTCTACACAAAATCATGATATTTTTTCAAGAACATTTCAAGGATTTTCTACAACTCCTCCAAGACAAGTGTGTAAAGTAATAATGGAAAAATACATATCATTACATATTTTCCTTTACTTGATGTAGGCTTCCAACTCCCCTACACCCGCACATTTCCACACCATTTATTATTTTTTAATGTATTCCAGGACACACCGAGCTATTCATTTAATTAAAACATAACATAAATCAACTTACAAATAATTAATCATTGGTGAAATGTGGGTTTCACCTTTCACAGTGATGAATCAATAGCCGGGGGCTGGGGGTTGTGACTTATAAATATAAGTTAGTTTATAAGTCATGTGGTAATATAATCAGCCAGTTTAGAAAGTGCACGTTAAATACCACAACTCTCATTGTTTATATTGTGCATGATAGTTTGTTATGTAAATTACAAAACAAAAATAAGATTTATGAAAGTGACAATAATACAACCCAGTTTTATATTAATGAATGTTTCAGTAGCTTGATAAAAAATCTAATGGGATTTAATGGGATTCGGACACCTTAAGAATTTCCTCAGATATCTTGGAAATTACATCTACTGACTTACTCCTGCTACCTCCTTATTTACTAACCTGTTTAAAAAAAGGCAGGCGAAGGAATTTCCAGGACAACCTAAAAAATTCAAGGAAGAGATTGAATAATTGAGAAATTCCATAAAATGTCCAGGTTTGGAAGAAATATTTTAAAATCCCAGGTTTTACATGATGTGTAGGAAACCTGTGAAAGTAAGGCCATATGGTAATTAATTGAGGTAAGAATTTCCAGGTGAGCAAAGTGCCCATTTAAAAGCATTCTAATATATTTTAACAAGTAAGTATTTCTTGTAAGTTGAGAATAAATCAAACAAAGTTGTATATACTTCAACATATAAACTAAAATGTGGTTCCCAGTTTAAATTCTGGAACCTTAAAATATTTTTCTTTAATTTCTCACAAAGCTCATTGAACCATTAAACAGTTTGTAAACTTAAATAAAACCTACACCATTATTTATAAACCCTAATTTAAGCAAACAGATATACTACTCTGCAGTTTTTAGTTCAGTCTTAGTGATGGCCAAAACTTAATTCCCCTTAAAAATAACAATTTTATCTATTCTTGGTTACTAAGTAGACCCACAGTATTTTTACTCTTAAGAGTGATAATAGTAATGTGTCTGAGCTACATCAATCTGTAGCCCAACTTGTGGAAAGATTGGCCAGTACTACTGTACCGTTGCCTAGGGGATACTTGGATGTACTAATCGTACATCCTTTCCAAGTCTAGTACTCCAACAGGATAAAAAAGCTTTGATTCTAGGAAAATAAATAAAAATAAAACACTCAAATACCTTATGTCTAAGATATATATTCATTACAAAATTTAATTTACTAACAATAGTACCTTATTTATCAGTAGGTATGTTATTAATTACTTCTGTCTGAACAAATAGCAGTCCGATTCTTCTTATCCATCAATATCCACACCTAATTCAATATCAGAGTCTTACTTCCCATTCAGTGACTCTTCTGAACTCACTATATCTGCATCTGAATCAATATCAGAGTCTACTTCACATTCAGAGTAAGAATCTTCTACTATCCCGTAATATATCGTATTCTGAGCCATTAAGAGCATTGGTTGAAAAAGCACTGCATTTCTGTTTTTAGAAACGTTTAAGTGGGGGAAAACCAGTGTCTTGGAATCAAAGAAATACGATAGTTGAAATACATCATCATAGTTTTTGATATAACAACATATAATTGAGCTTAAATCATTTATTTGTATTGAAGCGTTTTGTTTATTTCAAATGATGTTTTGTTAATGGACAACACTTTCAAACATTTATGAGTAATTGATTTTCCTGTTTCCTGATTTTGCTATGGCTAACAAATGATACAGTAGAGATTTGATACTTAAGAGTATTTGTATAGTTCTAAGCAGGGATAAACCTGGTGTATGTCCTTTTACACAGAATGAACAATGTGTGGCTGAGTAAAAAAAAAAAGGG
>CABEEJ010004093.1:20186-35879 GCA_901482245.1 Timema douglasi
GGGGGGGGGGGGGGAAACAAATCACAAGTAAAAATACAAAAAAATACTTAATAGCTAATTTTCAAACTTTTATAATATGTACATATATTTATATTCAATAAATTATGTTTGTATTATGTAATTTAAAAATATATAATAAGTACTTTTTACACTTAAAATTTAATTATGTAAGTTGAGTATTCAAATGTTTGAAATAGGCCCAGTCCTGTTTAACTCAAACTAACAGAGATTAATTTATTATTTATTGGAAATGATAAATATGTGTTGATAGGGGCAGTTAGTACAATCCTTTATGTTTCTGAGCAATACGAAATTACAATAAGTACTTTAACATTAATCAGTGCATTTTTTTAAATTGCACTGCATCTTACTACCTCTTGGGTTATAAGTGTACTAATTAGGCTAATGGTTTTATGGATGATGAAGATTATATTTAGAGTAAATGTACACAAATTTATGGTGAGGTAGAGTATAAAACCATTTTAGGAAATAACCACCCTCAGTACAGCTGACCGAGATTAAAACCCCAATCTCCCCATCATCAACAGTATAGTTTATTGTTAGAGTGATGCCTTAAACCATACAGCCACCAAAGCAGGTAATGAGCGGGTCTTAATCACCCTCCTGAGTAAGGGCGAATGCTTTTTAATGTCAAAGAAGACATTATACATCAACTCAATGTTAATTAGAAATAATTTACAATTGTTAGTTCTCAAGGCAAAGAATGGGATTAGAGAGGATCTAATAAGAGAACAGCAGGTTAAGTTCTACGGGCGTGTAAGAGACCTGCTATGCAGTGGCGTATTCTGAAAAAGAATTAATAGGTATGCTGTATTCTAAAAGTTGCAACAGAGATTTGGGGGCCGAGGACCCTCAACCACCGTTGTCCAAGAACGTCAAGGGATTATTTCAAGGGATATAATTTGAAGATGTGTCCATATAAAACAGTGGTACTCGAACATTTATTATTTCTCCTTAACTGTATGCTATCTTAGGAAATTTTGAGCCCCCACCCCTGTCTTCCACTTCCATATTCTCTCTTCTTTTATTCATCCATAGTGATGATTACTATACAATCAAAATGTAATAAAAGTAACTCCATGGTGTCAGCACGCATTCAGGCTATACCTACCGAGTGGCTACCAAACTGTTTGGCGAATTAGTGCACTATGTGCCATGTGGTCAGCACAACGATGACTCCAGCCATTAAGCTCGGCTTTCTATACCGGAGCCACTACTACTTTATTCAAGTAGCTCCTTATTTATCCACCCTAGGCTAAATCTAACCCGTTTCAGATAATCTGGACGCACCAGAAATCAAACCCGGGACCTCTGGGTCCGTAGCTAGAACCTATTAGCCCTAGACCACTTAGGCGGTCCTCAAATTGTAATGATATCTACATGGATTAGAAATTTAAGTAAATATTAATGTTGGGGCTAAGAGTGGTACGGGCACATTTCTGAATGCATAAGAGAAACAGAGCCTATTCAATTAGCCTAGTGTAATTAAAAGCACACAGTTAACAATACTAGAAGCAATCATAATGAGAGTAAAAGGAAGTGATACATCGATCAAGCGTCCATCAGATCTTGGTGAGAGGGAATGAGATGGATTGTCCAACTCACGTTACAATTAAAACTATTTTATAAAGCCTAACTTAGCTCACACAATGCTGCATGGAAACAAACGAGTCTCCCAAATTGAGAATTTATGCTCCAGAAGCTATTTAGATGCGTAACCTCTGACTAACATAGTAGGGGATATTATCTCGGACTATTAATACTCTATTGCTACGTCATTGGTTTATTGCTAAGATATTTACACATATCTTTTCCTGTAAGCAGTGGTGCACCCAAGGGGGAGAGGGGCAAAAAGGGTATTTGACCCCCCTTCCCCCTCTTTCCCCAACACCACAAATCATGTTAATAGAAATTTAAATAATATTAAGTATAACTAACATTGAAGATGTGTCGAATGTATATGCTACATTTTAAGACCAGGCTTCAAGACTTAAGCCTAATATTCAAGATGTTTACCGTTACACACTAAATTAACAATTTAAAAAAACATACAAATAATTGCTTTGATATCATTTGTATTATTTAAATTACTTAATTGCTATAAAACTACTCAAAATTATTTATAAAAGCATTTAATATTCATAAATATTTCGGGCTTCAGGGCTTAGGAGGCTGTTCAACCCCAAACTCGCTCTCTCCATCAAAATGTAATTCTTATTACAACCTTGATTGAATGCCTCCCCCCAAAGTAAATGGCTGGGTGTGCCACTGATTAAGTAAATTATAAGAAAATATTATTTATTTAACCTTTTCCTTCTAAATCATCTTGAAATGGTGAACTCACACTCCTGACATTGGGATTTTTTGATGTATAATTAATAATTATATAAAATCACAATGACTAATAAGTCGTTAATGTAAAACAAAAACTAAAAGAACACTATTAAAACTCCACAATCCTTTCATACTAAAGAAAAACAAGAATTACTATCAACAATGGTTAAAGTAGCCTCGTCCTCCGCCTTACCCCCCTTCCCAACTCTATCAGTGCTGAAATGCCTAAATTTGAAAGAATGGTTAAATGTGTTTGCCAAACACATGATAATACATGTGACTAGAATACCTAAACATAAATCAATATATTTAATTAGTGTATAATTTAAAGCTTGTTACATATACTATTATTTTACAATTAATTATATATTTATGTTTACTTAAACTATACTAAATTAGCCTAGTAAATAAACATTGTGATCTTGAATCTTTTTTCAATAGTTGGCACAATACTTAGCTTGCTTCACAGGAACAGCATGACCTGGGTTGTGAAAACCCAAGCTTATTAGCCAATTACTTATGGTCCAGCAGAAAGGAACGTGTTGTCACCCCCTAGACATTGGGCAAGGTCATAAGAGCCTCCCTAGCTTGCCTTGCGTTTTTCAAGTAGCAAGCCCTGGGTTTCCTATTGTGTTAAGTAGAACATTTTGGAAGAAGACTTACTTAAAACATAGTATTCTTGGAATATGAACCAATATTAGTTTTAAAATTAATAATTCATTACATGTATATTTATTAACAATCTAAACATTAGTGTTTACACAGTTCACATAGACAGCATTGAATTAAACAAAAAACTAGTCCAAATCATTTTGGGTATGCGGCGCAGGACTATCAAACCCAAAGAATACGCCACTGCTGCTATGGAGAAGAGAAGTGCCCTTAAAGTATAAGAAAATGTTGTACAGGACATTCTTTGTACCCATAGTCACCTATGGAGCGGAAACATGGACAATGAATGTAAGAGAGACTAGGAAATCGGAAGCCATGGAACAAAGTTTGTGAGGAGCATGTTAACTGTCACTAGGAGAATCAGGATTAGGAATGAAGTTATGCAAGAAAGATTGGGAGGCCAGGAAGTACATAAGATGGTAGAAGAAGCAAGAATGAGATGATATGGTCATGTGAGGAGAGGATGCCAAAGAAAATGATGAAAATGAAGTATGTAGAAAAAAAGACCCCAAGTGAAGAAATGGGAGGAGCAGATCTATCAGAAAGTGTACAATTGAGAGGAGAAGAAGAGTGGTTGAAGGATGAAGAAAAATTGGGGTATTTTACTATGACCCAGCCACAGGTTGAAAACTGTTAATGATGTCTCAAAAGAATAATAATTGAGAACACATCTTTTTATTTGAACATACTTGATAAAGCTTTACAAACACATCAGTTTATAATAGAACAATTCAAATTAATACAAATATTTTGACAAATAGCAATGTAACATAAATTGAAGATCAGCACAACCTCACAGAATGTGTTTCAAAGGATGCACTGCTTGTATTCAAGATTAAGGACCTCTGAACCGGTATAAAACAGCAAACAAGGATGTGACATAGCGTTGCCATGGGAATGCTATACATAGCCAACATTTTATTACAAATGCCTAGCACAGTAAATATCTAAGAGTTCAATTTCCAAACAGGGCTAAAATGTATAGTTTGATATATTTTTTTATTGTATGCGCCAAATTAATCGTGTATACATAGATTAATGGTGTACAGCAGTGTTTCTCAAACATTAACCAGTCACATACCCCTCTTGGGGTCAGGACCTAACCAATGTACTCCTTCCGGATCTTCATAATAAAATAAGAAGAAAGAAACACTAGCTATTTTGTAAAGTAAAAACTGCTGTTTCAAATAATAAAGCTTTAGTGGTAAGCTAAATAAAGCCGTGACAGAAGGAAATACATTTTATTTTGCATCCATTACTGTTTCCAGCTTATAGCCTGGGTCAGTTTTTATTCGTCATATATTTTTCCACTACTGGCTTACTAGGCCTGTCGTAACTTCATATGCCTTATAATAATCTATCTTAGGACTAAGACAGGCACAACATTCAGGCCCCAGCTGTTAATATATCAATGTGAATGGGCAAACCCATATTTTCATCAATGATAAATTTTCAGCCATGCTTGGAATCGAACCCATGGCCCTTAGCTCAGTATGCAGACACGCTACTGACTGAGCTAAGCTGTTGGATTAGAAGAAAATAAATGCTTATTAAAATCCCTAATTTCACATTAAAATGTGTGTCAATTTGTTTATCAAACTTACTGATATAAAACATAAGTTATAATCAATAAAATTCAGTGGTAGGTCGTTTGTGCCCTAAAATCATTCATGCGCCCTTGGGGGTGAGTGTATCAAAGTTTGTAAAACACTGGTCAAAAGGTATGGTTGTTGATTTGGCTTTAAATATTTATCAGGAAACAAAAAAAAAAATTGCTTATTTTTTAAAAAGGGTTTAAAAAAAGCATTTATACTTTAGTGCATATGTTGAAACAATTATCAAAAACCCTAATCCAAAATGCCATTGGAATATGTGAACGCGTTTTCCCTTCTATATTGTATATATTTTTATAATACATTTTAACTATCATGCAATGACAAACTTGTGCACACACAAATTGAAAAATTTTATATAAGGACCACATTATAAAGAAAAGTGAGATATATTACACTGTGCAAACTTTCAAATATCTGCAAACTGCTTACAAGTACAAATTAACTTTGTGGGCACACATCAATATCTATATTAATAAAATGAAGAGTTTGTATGTCTGTCATGAGCATTACGTATTATCTACCACATGCCGAGGTCTGAAATTCTTAAATTCAAACATTATTAGTCCCTCTACAGCTCAAAGCAGGAATTTTAATATCTGTATTTAATTTTTTTAGATTAATTAAAAACTGGTTTCAGAAAAAATAAAATGAGATTTTTTTTTGTCTGTTTAAAGCAAAGAAATGAATTGCATGGTTACACCAGGTAAAACCGGGTACTTCTGTTAGTTGTAAATAAAAGGTACATTTGAGAATGTTAATGATAAAATTTAAATTATATATTTTATGTCAACAAATAGTGTAATGTTTGGTTATATGACACATAATACTGTTTGGGAATCTACCCATTTAAAAAAGTTAAATATAAACCTTTAGTTGTTTTCAAGAGTTCAATAAATGTGTTGGTTTTGATAGCATATCATTAAATTTAGCCTAGAGTGTTCTCCATTTTTCCTCCATACAAATGCAGACACACTTCCTCTGTTTTAAAGCTTACTAATTCCTAACTCATTAATGTAATTAGTACATAGGCGTATAACCCAAACAAGTGGTAAGACAGTGTGTTAAAGTAAGGTTCAATTTCTTGAGGAATGTTAAATTTAACAGGCCTATGTTTGTCACGTTTAAAACCAATTAATTGTTTGAAAACTGTTACTTGATTAAAATGTTTTATTGGTGGTATGTAGTGACTGACTACTCTTATAGAAAGTTTATCCTGAAGCGTTTTTTTTAGCATCATGTCTTACTACCTATTTACACATATGTACTAACTACACAAATGAGTTAAGGATGAGGAAGGTTGAATTTAGAGATAGTGTAATACCCACATTTGTGTGGAGAGTGGGAAACCACTGAGAATTTGAAGACACAATGCCTTGAAAATCTTGCATGCGCCAGAGGCAGCATTCACAATACCCAATGGTAGTTTTATTATTACACATAAATATTAATTAGATATAACATTTTATTAAATACATTCCAGCAAAGGTAGCATCATTATTCAAGGAAACATTATACAGTAATACACTGAAATTAGTTAATAGATAATTAAAACCAACCAAAAAAATATACAGGACAAAATGCTGACTATAACACTTTGATCCATTCCCTGGCGCGTGTTTAGCACAGCGATCTACGCAGCCCCAGCAGCCATTTTTCTGCGGGTATGCTCTTATCCAAAACATATATTTGTTACACACTTGTTTTCTCATTTATTGCTTTATTCATGGTCACAGTATATCATTGAACTGGTAGGCCCATCTATCTGCTTCAATATGAAGCATTCAGACTCACTCAAAACACAGTGGTTCATTAATAGATGGCATTAAAATAACTTATTGAATCATGGCCACACCAGGGAACATTCAAACCAACAAACATGTTGCTCAGCGCCCGCGCCATGGAATGGGTTAATGAGCAATAGCAATGTTTCCACTTGTCATTTTTAAATAATAATTGATAAAATCCTTGAAAAACAAAATAAAAATCTAAAATAAAATGTATAAACAAAAATTACTCATATGTATTGTGTATAGTTTGAAATTTTTAATCAACAAGACCTTTAATATGGTGATTTTGAGGAATTTAATATATTACATGTTTGAGTCCAACTAACTCTAATTCAGTTCATCTTATTCAATTGTGAACAATAGTAACTAGTGAGAGTTATTAATTTAGTATGAGAAATATATAATTTGTATGCCATAAATGTATAGCAAATATTTTTGTCAATATTTATCATTTAAAAAACTTAAAAGAATAGACTAGTTTTCGATTTGGTTATGACAAATCACAAAATGAGTTACTCTTTAAAAGAAAAAACCTCATTTCACTCTTTAAAGTACATTAAAGGAAATTATATGGAAGCAAGTATAGGAAAGAGGGATGAACAAATAAAAGATAAACACAATATGGCTTTATCAATAAAAAGAGGAACACAGTTTACACTTTACTTTGTTTCAAACCCTCTTTCCTCTTATCTTATTCCATACATAGCAACATGTGTGGTTACAAATATATCATTTTTGTGTCTCAATAATAGATGCCAGCAAAACAATTCCAAGACTTTGTTGTGCAAGTATCATTATAAATAAATAGGTATATAGTATTTTATTGGTTACATGTTTATAATTAATATAGATATGGTACTATAGTATCAAAACCTACCCACAATCCTTTGTTTAAACAAAGCACACTTTTTTCTTTACATTAGTTATCCATAAATTTTAGTTTCATAACTAAATATATATTTAATAATATAGAAAATTAATCCAAACTTGCTCAAATAATGTAAATACCATTTGTATGTGTAAATGTAGAAATTCAATTAGTATATTGATAATAAAGTGTACTAGTTTTATGTAGTTTCAATCAAACTAAAATAAAACATTAATGTGGTGTTAAAATGATCAGTAGACAACTTCTAATATTGATAAAAAATATTTAATTAATTTGGTTTTAAATTTCAAAAGCTCCTTTAGTTAATCAAATAAAAGTACAAAAGTGTAAATGATATTCAAAAATTGGACAACCTTGTGATACATGTGAGTTTCTACATAATGATTATCAAAATACAAATCTATTGTAGCCTCAATAGTCTTCAGATTAGCTAATTCATAGTCAAAACTTTCAGTTTGGTTATGGTTTTTGTATTTTTTTTTCACAAACTTGAATGTTTAAAATAAAGGTGAATTTGTATAAATGTTTTAAAATTTGGGCTTGATAGAAAACAAATACTGAAATTCAGGTCTGTGGAATCAGAAGCAATTTTGGGTGGAGTTGGTAGAAATGTACCGACTCAGACTTAAAAATAAAAACTTATAACATTATAACAATATATGGTCAAATATTGTTATCATTTTACACTTTTTTGATTCTTTAAGACCAACACTTTTAATATGGATTGACAAATTTATTTAGATACAAATTCACCATGGCAAAAAAGCTTCCCATGAAATAATTTGTTTAGTTGAATTTTACTATATTAAGTTTTTTATCACTAATTAATTTACTATAGCCATTTCTGAAGGAGTCTGAGTCGGACAGTAGAAAAATAGAGGAGTTGGAAGCTTGGCGTACTGACTCCACAGCCCACCTAACATTCACCGATTTCTGATTAAATGCTTCAGCTTGTAAGAAAAAAAAATCCTTATGTGTGGATAAGAAAAGTGCTTTTTTAAAAGTGTATTTTCTTAGTTTAACTTATTTAAATACACACATGAACACCAATTACGCATGTGTGACATCCTTTATCTCCAAGTTGAGTTTTAATCTCTAAATTCGGAGTTAAAACATTTTAGAACTAACAAAAATCTAGAATCCCTAAAAACTTCACTTCGAACAGTTTAAGCTAACAGGTAAACTACAACACGACTAACTATGTTAAATTCATAAATTAAAACACAAAATGTATGAGTATGATCATTTGATTAATAATTTGTGGCCATAATAGAACTACTTCAAAATACATGTGTTTTGATTAAATTTTAAATAAAAATAAGTTGATATTTTTTTAGTAAAATACTCCAAATCGTTTATTTAATTTAGGTGGTGAGCAAATTGACTAGAATCATATAAATAATGTAAATTTGTCAGCCTTTTCAGAACAATTTGTGCTATACAACTATACAGAAATAAAGCACACATGTATACAAAATTTATTTTGAAATGTGTAAAATGAACACACAGGATTTAAAAGAAGATTTAACTTATGATAATAATTCACACATATTTAGGTAAAATGATAATGCATGGCAATACTATTTAGTTTATTGATTTGGATATCTTTACATTACCCTAATTCAATTCAGTTCAATTCCTTTAAAATACATGTACAAGCTTTGATATATGACTAGCGAATTATGATAGCATGAATGTTAATATCTACACAATGATAACATTTAAACAAAAATAAAAATTACCCTTTAGTTTTATAATCAATTTTAGCATTAAATAGTGACTAGTGCAGTGAAATAGAATTTAAAAATTTAAATATTTAGATTAGATGAAATGTCTTATAAAATGTTCCAGTTGTCTTAACCTGTTGCGACTTTCTGGTAAATGTATTATATTTATCATTTACTTGTTCAAAGAGTACATTTTAATCAAACACTTATGCTATGGCAATACTTTCCAACTGAATGCCAGGACACAATGTCTTGTTATATATGAGGGTAACCATACTATGCGCCTATAGCCTAGTGACAGCGACCTTGTCACAAGCATTAGCAACTTTGGGGCTGACATGTAATAATAATAATAATAATAATAATAATAATAATGGCCTTTATTTATCTGGTGAAGTTAAGGTGTTAGCCTTCTCTTCCACTTAATCAGAATTTAAATACAACATATAATATTACATTTATTGTAATAGTAATGATAGTAAAATATAAAATTGAGAGGAAAATTCAAATAAGGAGAGAAATATTTGGATGCTCATTCATAGTAAAGTAGTTTCAAGAACTCGGTTTAGTTTATTTGACAAGATATGTTGTGTGACCACACACTTAAAGGAAATTTTTGGATGTCAGGTGACAAGTCAATTATCTAATTTGTCCTAAGCCTGCAAAGCCAAGAGAGTAAAATATCAAGCATATATTTGTCATATATGCATGGGAGTAAACATTAGTAGAGTTTATTCTAATCAGTGGCGTGCGGTGACTTTTCTCAAACAGGACTAGGTTTGAAGACACCTTTTAAAATGGGGCTAAAGAGGAATATTCTCCATATAATGTACAATATGTAGCTTTGCAAATACTTTCACAGGTCATAGGTTATGCAATTTAGCTCCCTTCAACCGATTCAATATATTTAGACATGGACTGGACAAATACATAAATAGAGATATAAATTAAACAAAAACATGATTAAAAATAAATAAACAAGTAAATAAAAAATTAATAGTGGAATCTTGCCTATATATGTATATCAGTGCGATCCTTCCATCAGTTTTCTGAATGAATTTGTCGATAACAGCGTCATAGAATGATTTTTGACCCTGCAGTTAATCTAGAAAGCCTTTTTAAACTGACAGCAGGGCAAGTGTGAAGAGCCTATTCTCACACTGGGTGTTACTCACAGTCATCTTAATACGTTTCAAACAACAGTGGGTGTGCTCACTGGTATTGTTGATACCAAACAACACAATTTATATGTTTCTTGGAATGCTTCTTCTGCTAAGTGTTTCCTCAAGGAACTTCATAATTTCAGTCACAGTCTTGTCTGAAAAGTCTGAAAGTCTGTAGACTAATTCACTCCGAAAACTGCCAAAATTGAAAAGACTACCGGAGCTTGACTGAAGTGACAAAAATAAATGGTCAGGAAATTGAGATTAGAAGCTCTGAATTTTTTTTAAATCTATCAGCTCATTAAGATCTTGAAACCTAAGCTCCATTTGCCCAATCATGGTGTCCATAATTTCATTATAAAGACGCACATATTTATTTTTGGGATTCAATGAGTCATCTTCTCTACATCTCTTCTTAGAGCTTCCATGTTGTCATCATCTTCTAATTTTCTATACGTCTCTTCAAAGTTGTTTCTAGCATCTTTGAGGTGAGAAACTGTCTTTTATACTTTATTGATGCAGTATTTCACATCGAAAGTTTTGATTTGAAGAATTTTTAATAATGTGTTGGTGAGAGAGAAAAAATGTCGCTGAAAACCTTCAATAGGAAGGCAAAATTGATATTTCTCAATGATGATGCATACCCTTTAGCAGTCACGAAAGCATCAGTATCCCAACTATTTGGATTTTCAGCAATATTCTCAACAAAAAAAGTATGAGTTCTGTTTTAATCTCATTCCCCGTGTTCACAATTCTAAAATTGCAATTCCACCTTGTATTGGCAACTGTTGGAAACCGCTTCCTTACCTATGATTGACTCAGAGCGTTAATTTGTTTCGATTAACATTAAAATAAGTTTGGGATGCCACTCAATGTCTTAAAAATATCTTGCAATCTGTTATACGAGTCACAAACTGAGAAAGAATAAGATTGAGTTTGTGAGCATAGCAGTGGATGAAGAGTGCACCTGGGCACCTCTTTTTCACGAGTATTTGTATACCATTTAAATGTTCAGAAAATGTAGTGGCTCCATATTACGCTTGTGTTAAAAGTTTTTGTTCACAATTAAAACGAGAGGATTCAAAACACATGCTCACTTAAAACAATTGCAGTGTAATCACTGTTGACATCTGAAAAACCAATAAATCTTTCATAAATGTTACCATCTTTCACATATCGAGGGACTGTCGAAAGTTGAGAAAGCTTTGCAATGTCCGTAGTTTCGTCCAACATTGTTGCTAAAAATTGCATCATTTATTTCTGACTTAATCTTATCCAAAATGAATCACCAGCACACTCAATTATGTAGTTTTGAATTTTGTTGAAGGTTCCTTTAAACACACCCCCTGCTCTGGAGATGAAAATTCAATTTACTATCGTATTTAGAAAGTAACTGCATTAGTTCAATGTAGTTTCCCTGGCTAAGGGAATCTTCTTGTTCGTCGTGACCTATGAATGGTAGATTTTGTTTAGCCAAAAAACAGCACACGTCAATTAATAGTTTCATTAGTTCCCAGTTTGAACCAACCTCTGCATTATGTTTTAAAACATCTAGCCTTTTTTGCTAACTCAGTTTAAAATCTATTCTGTTTTTCTCAAAAGTTTTTAATTTAGTTACTGTGGATAGGTGTGAGTGAGTCTTTTCATGACGCATCTTGGCTTTGAGAAAATTGCTGATATCACAAAGGTTGTTATTATTCCACACTCCCTGATTTGTTTCAAACACCACACAAAGGCAACACTACAGCCCGTTTCTTGATTTGCATGCAGTTAACCATTTGAAGAAGTATAATATTCTGTTTTGAAATGATGTGTATATTTTTTAATTTTAGCAAAAATGTCTAGAGTTTGCCTACCTTTCATTATTATTTGTTCTTTTATTAAAAAGTGCGGGCTCCAAACGAAACTGTGAATAATCGGTCAAGAACACAGCATCGCGAAAGGTGATCAGCACTGTAACATCCCAGTTTCCAAATCTGAGTCCCCTTCAATATTTCACTCTTTCAAACACTGTCAAACTAAACTGACTATCGAACACTTTAACACATCACAAAATCTCTTTCATTAATGGGAACAATTACATAAGCTTAGCAACCACAACACTACCACTTAAAAGAAGCAAACAAAAATTACATTTAGTTGTGACAGAACGTCAAGCGTTTGCATATATCTTACAATATAGACGGACTATGCTGGCTTCAACTGCTCCTCTCCCCGTTAAGAGCCGATAAGACTCGAGCGCTTCCGATGTTAGGTGGAAGAGGGAAAGAAGGCCGTGCAAATATCACCGAGTATTGTGACAGTGCTTCTGATGTGAGTGTAGACACATATGTTTTGTAGTTGTTCAGCTAGATTATCTTTTAGGTCATTGTATACTATGTCGTAGTAGTCAAAGTGTGGCACTATTAAACTCCGAACAAGAATAATTCACATGGTCTGGTCGCAGAAACCAGTGCAAGTATGATCATGCCCTTAGAAATCAATATGGTAACAACTAACAACGGTTTCATTTGATTTCAGAAATGATACACCTTATAACTTAGATCTTTAATACATGGCGAGAGACATAATTATAATGTAATATTTTATTACCTACAAGGTTAACTTTAATTACTGTATTACTTGCTAACAATTTAATCATGATTAAAGCTGTAAGCCAAGTTGTTTATTTAGCTGCCTTTATCACAATGAAGGTGTCTCAAAATAGTCATTTTAAAAACTCAAAAGTATGGTAAAAAACAAAATTTTCGCTTTGTATTTGTGAATAAAAAACGTGGAATTAAACACGTTACATATGTTTAGGGGCAGTAGTGAGGCGTCAAGGTAGGTAGGATAAGCTCAGCTATCCCAAAAGGTTTTGAAAATGGAGAAAAAACATCCCTTTACATAAAAAAAAATGTACAATTGAAATTTTAATGGACATTTTTTAAAGTGTAGTGACAAATTACCAAGCACGCGAAGCAAATGTCTCAGTTCCTTTCAGCAAGATAAGCTGATAACTTTCCACCTAATGCACCTGGAGATTCAGACCTGCAGAGAGCTATGGAGGGTAATCTGTGCACAGCTGTTCATCTCAGCCAATCAAGGCGACCAGAAAGCCATCTATTCTCGACTCGTGTTACATTCTGACCTAAGACTATAAAGAGTGTATTTCAAAGGTTTATTTCGATTTAGATTAGCTTAGTTCTGAGATTGTAACTTGAATTGTATTATTTTATTGAGTTGTTTTGAACTACATACTATAATATATATCAGTAATGTTTTAGGATTTAGTGTATGTACCGTAGAAAAAAATTAGAGACTCCGTAGCCATCAACAATGACTCTTTCGGGTCAGTTGACTTTTTGTTAACTAATTCTACTAATGCTTTTGAACAAAAAAGTGCATTTAAAAGGTAAAATATAGACCAAAATGAGATATTTCACAGAAGGTATAGAAAAAAAAAAGTTGTAGTAGTCAGTCATTACTGTATTATATAATTTCATAAAAATTCAATTTTCAACATCGTTAAGTGTGCCCCTTTATGAGTGTTCATGAGTCAGCTTATCACCATATTATAATCACACTTCACCATTGTAGGGGGGAGAGAGGGGTGCTAATTTGACGTTTCAAATAATATAGCTCCTCAACATGTTATTGTAATACACTGCCTGGTTGATTACAATCTCTATTCATGAAAGAAAACACTTAGATAGTAGTGGTTCTGACTCTTGTAAATCATGGTAGATAAACAAAAATACCGTGCTTGGTGATTTGTATTTGGTTTGGTTGAGTATAGAAATAAGGAGAGATTCTCACAAATCAATAACAGTACAAGTGTACAGTCAACATCGGTAGGAACGTGGATGAAATGTCAAACTCGAGTAGTCTGGTTTGCCGATACTGAAATAAAAGTATTCACACTATTACATTGATTAATACTGATACAAATAAATAGTCAATTTACAAAAATAATGTGTAAAAGTATCAGCATAAAATCACTCAAGTTGTGTTATAGCTGCTTTTTTAAATAGTACTAAGTGTATATAGACATGACAAATGTATCTAGTATAGGATCAGGGTGTTAGGCTTCAAATCCCTATTCGAGACAAAATTTAAACATTAGACGATATTATTACCTGAATGAACTTATACCAAAATTAATAAATAACACACAGATAAAAATCAGCTAAAAATAAAAAAAACTCAGCCTTAAATAATGAGTGATGTATGAGTGCCACAAGTAATTCACGCTTTAACTTCTGTTAAATATCCACACTTAAAACAATAAAAACAAACATACATTTATGATAATTTTTTGTGAAATCAACTGATCATACAAATTCAGATTTTTCACTAAATTTTAATATGGCTGTACAAGTTATATATATTTTTTAATCATACAAAATGAAAGCTTAAGAAACAATTATTTATGAAAGCGTATCTTGAAATTCAATCAAATGAATTAAACTAGAAAAATATTGAATTAGGCTTGAAAATTTTGGCTACTAATAATTTTTTAATACTCACACAACCCGTTATATACCACTTCATTAAAGTTAAGGTCACCCAAAGGATAAAAAGTGTGAATGTGAATGGTTAAGTTCCCCAAATATTTCTTTTTCAAAATAAATTCTTGTTGCAGTCACAACACACATGTATAAATGGCAATGGTTTTTTCTAACAGATGTTTCAACCTCAGCTCTTTTAAAGTTAGCTTTGCAAAGATAAAAATATTTTAACTCAATATTGTAAAGACATTTTTTTTTTAAATACTCGGTTTAAATAATTATATTGTCATTAAAGCACAATAAAATGTTGTAATAATTTTGTGTTTAAGGGCGCCCCCACAAAAAAAAACCTCCCCCTTAATCTTCTTGATGACTCTGGTTGTAGTGCAAGTGTAACTGAGTTGCAGCTTTAAAATGTGATCTTAAATTAAGCCTTTAGTACAGTGGAGGTCATATTATATTAAGTGTAAACATTTTTTGTTACCATATGATTTTTTTAACAGGGTTTCAATATACTTTTTGACTAAATATATTCCCCTTCCCTGCAAATAATATGTATCTCCAGAGAGACTTTAGTTGTTGAAAATAAAATTAACTTAACAATCAAAGATCACCATTCTTTCAACGGTACTGAGAATTATCTTCTAAAAATTTTCTAAGTTTTGTTGGATAGTCAGTTATCACTCCAGTTGCACCAAGTTCAAATGCTGTCTTGAACTCGTCTTCAGAGTTTAGCACCCACATGTAGCACTAAAGAAATAAAACAAAGTTATTTCAGTCATGATAATAATACATAATTTTGTGGTTAGATTTATATACATCCAAGCATTTACCATTTTTTAGCACTGCGTCTTACTACCTGTTCAGGTTATGCGGTTATGTACTAATTATGATAATGGTTTTAGGGGTTAAGAAGTTTATATTTATAGGTGTACCCGCACTTGTGTGGAGAGAGGGCGAGAGGAGGGGGAAAGGGGGGAAAGTGAGGGGGGGG
>CABEEJ010004093.1:35924-62495 GCA_901482245.1 Timema douglasi
GAGGGGGGGGAAAGTGAGGGAGGGAGAGAGGGTAAATGGAGGGAGGGGAGGGGGTGAATATAAGAAGGGAAAGGGGGTAAATAGAGGGGGGAGGGGGAAAGAGGGAGGGAAAGGGAGGGGGGAAAGAGAGGAAAAACAGCCCTTAGTACACCCGACCAAGATTCAAACCTTAATCTCCTCGTTATCGGCAGTCTAGTCTGATTCTAGAGTAGCGCGTTGGACCATGCGGTTACCTAAGCAGGTCATTTACTATTTGATAAGCTGTTATTAATATTATGATAATGAAAACTAAACACATCAATTAATAATGAGAAAATGAGCCTTACTTTGAAATTTCAATGTGAATAGTTAAAAAAACAAAAATTATATGAATATACTTTAATAGATTTTGGAGCTATATTTTGAAAGTAGTTTGAATGTTACAAAACATTATAGTCTAACACTTTCGTGATGATGAGCAACAAAATAAAATAGCAGAAGTAATTTAACAAATTTTAGCTCATTCATATTTTTTTTTAGCACCACGCCTTACCACCCGTTCGGGTTATAAGCATATGTGATAATTACACTAATGTATTTGAGATTAGGCAGGTTTAATTTAGAGGATGTAAACCCACATTTGCATGGAAGCATAGTGGAAAAGCCACTCTTAGTGCACCCAACCGAGATCGAACCCCGATCTCCCCATCATTGGCACTCTTAATTCTATTGCAAGAGTAGTGCCTTAGACCATACGGCCACCGAAGTGGGTCATACATCTCTGATTGTAGATTTTAGTTAAACACGTTGTTCATAAAATGCAGGTGAGACTAAAGTTTAATTTTAACTGGATGTGTCTTATTAGAAAACTTGAAAAGTTACTAGATCTACTTTCATGTAGTCATACATAAAATCATGTTATATGTGATATTATGAATACATATAAAATAACATTGAGCCTGTCCATAAACTAAGTCATAATTTTTTTTGTTACCCTCTCCACCCCTCTTGTCACAAGTTTGTGAACCCTCCTAGTACTAAGCCACAGTATCACAACCCCGTCCCCGTATTTAAATAGTATTTTTAATTGTAGAGCCTATTTAAATGTTTTTTAAAACATATTTTTTCATGTTCGTCAAGCTCCATGATTGAAGTCAATGAGTCGATCATTGTTTGTTTATTCATGCGCACAGTTGAGTTAATTTCAAAATAAATACACTTTTATAATGTGACATCACTTTATAAGACTCCTCCTCCCCCTGCTGAGTACTACTCCCCCCAATCCCTCTCCCGATATGCGTATGTAGCTTATGAACAGTCCCATTAGTAAAATGTTATAAATATTGACCGCAGTAAAAAAAATATTTACATTTTCTAAAAGGCTCTTCCTATTAAAATTGGACTGTAAACATGCATGTGGTTCACATAATATATAAGAACTATTTCTTTGGTAGATTTTGTCAGAATAAGGACTTGTTAACTACATAATACCGTACCTGAATTCCTCTCTTACTTAAGTGCTCAAATAAAGACCTCCTCATGAGAAGAACATCAACCATCTTTACCAGTAGACCACTCATCGGAAGAAACGCTGCACTTAGGTTGTTTTTCCTCCTAAACACACATTACTACAGCTCTACTTTATCTATTAGTTGCACTATTACACTAGGCTTTGAATGTGAATTAATCTTATTTATAATTTCATTTTCATTTATTTGAGATATTTAACGTGCACTTTCTAAACCGACTGATCATATTAACACACATTAACTTATATCTAGAATAGACAAAGCATCCAGACCCCTGTCATTAATTCATCACTGTAAAAGGAGAAACTCGCGCTTTACCAATGATACATTACAAAACGTTACGTTACGAAAAATTTCAGATTCAAGACTCAAATCTTTAAAAAAATTGTTTTTAATTGTTTAAGTGAAATTTTGTCTTTAGAGTTTTAATACTGCATATTGGTAGTCCAGAAACAATATAATTATAGGAGGAACTTAACAACCAATCCCCAAACCAGTAAGTTATAATTTAATTGAATTTATTAATGTTTTAGTGAATGGATTATAAGAACATGTTAACATTTAGTTAGTATTTATATAGTTCTATTATTTTGCTATATTTATATTTCCTCTATGTTCATAATTTCCTCCAAGATACAGATTCAAATTCTAGAATTAGAAGGTAAATTGGAGATTCAGATTCATAAAATAGTTGATTCGACCCAACTCTACTTGAATCCTATCCGACACCTTAGCTCAATCAGTAGTGTGTTTGCATACTGAGCTAAGGGTCTCAGGTTCGATTCCAGCATGGCTGCAAAATTTATCATTGATGAAATATGGGTTTACCCTTTCATATTGATAAATTAATGGCCGGGGACTGGATGTTGTGCCTGTCCTAGTCTTACATCAGATTATAAGGCATATAAAGCTACAATAGGCCTAGTGAGCCGGTAGTGGAAAATATATTACTAAAAAAAGTGACAGAGATCATAGGCTGGAACAGGTATAGATGTAAAATTTTCTCAAATCTGAATCTCTGATCCAAATCAAAACCCCTGAATCTTTGAAACTGTACAATTTTAATCTATTGAATTGAAAAATGACACCAGGAAACAGGAAATGAACCCGGGACCTTTGGATAGAAAATTACTTTTAAGAGTGATTTTAAAATGTGTATTTGGGATGGAAAAAACCACGATAAATAAAAATTATATTTATTTTAACAAATTTAAATCATTTTATGTCAGCTTGCAAATAAAAGATTTTTGAAAATTTTAAATAAAAAATTGTATAAAATGTTTGAAAGCTTTATTTATTAAGGATTCATTGTGATTAATAAGCGGTAATGTTTGTTTTTCTGAGCAAAACTTGTTTAAGGGTAGTTTACTTGAAAACATATTTTTTAAATATTTGTTCCAAGCTATAATACACTATTCTGAGGGACTATCCCCACTAAAATGCATTAACAATAGTTTTGGCTATTTGTTTCATTTATAATACATTAAATGAGAAAATTTGTATTAATGTATCATAGCATTTATTTATTAAATTAAGACTTCAAAGTTCAAAAATTAGCAGTGATGAACCTTCAACAATATTTTATTTGTCAAAGAAATGGTGTTAGCATGATTACTAACGTAGTACTACTAAAGGCTTAAAACTTCAATAGATATTTCAACTTGGTTTTACATAACATGCAAATTTTCTCGAACAATATTTTTTTGCTTAAAATGGTTAGTTTAAGAAAAAAAGATATATTTATGGCAAAAAGGTATATTTATGATAAAAATATAAAATACGAAAAAATTTCATAATTAGTAGATGCAACCTTAATATTTGATATGATTTTTGCATAGTTCTTTTAGGCTAGAGATGAACACAAAATAACGCAATACAGTATCTCATATAAGTATAATACAGTTCACCACATAGTCTTTAATCACTTATATATAGCTTTGTTTAACACTACTCATACAACCGAATAAAAACTATATAATGCTACACACGGCATAACACAGAGTCTGGTTAAAAAAAGTGTTTAAAAATATATGTTTTTCAGTTAAATGTGCACTTGACACACCAATTATAAATATCAAAATTATTTGTAAACACACCCACAAATTTAATCTAAATAAAAACTTTAGCCCAAAGATGTTGGTGTCTGTATGGCATGTGGCGTGCACATGCACATTAATGAGATAGCGCCCACTGGAGAGGTACTGAAGTGTTGTGGTGAGTAATGTGTATATGTGTGTGTATATATATATATATATATTTCAAAAGGGGTCATTCTGCAATTTCCTTATGTTTTTTGCTATTGTAATGTTGCATGTCCTTCCTTTGATCCCTTAAGGATGAAGGATGGGTGCACAATAGTGTGCTGAAGCATTTTGAAGAGTTCATAGAGGAGTACAGACTTCCAGAAAAAATAATAACTAATTGAGGGACAGGCTTTATGTTATATAAGTTTGCGAAATTTTGTGAGTCACGTGGCATAAATCAATGTCTTTGACTCTCCACAACACCCCCAAACAAATGGTCAGGGGGAGCAAGTCAACACAGGATCTCCACTATAATTCAATGACAGGATCATAACGATTGGGACAAAGATGTTAAGAAGATAAAGTGAGACTTGAATTATGTTGTAAACAAGACCACCGGGAAGATCATTTGAAATGGTTAATGTCCAAAATACCATGATTGTACCCTTAGGAAACCTAGAGATGTGAGCTGCAACAATCCATGGTGACCATCAAGTCTACTACAAGAAAAAGAATGCAACAAAATTCTATCCAAACTAGTACACCAAAAGATTTAATTTGACAAATGAAGATTCACAGGTGTGAAGTTTATGGATTGGGAGCTTGTAGTAAAAAGATGAGCACCCATACACATTGGAGAACCTACAAAAGGTCAATCTAAATATAGAGGTCCATTAGTGGTGACCCCGGTATTTCCAGATGGCAAGATCTATCTGTTATGTGAACTAAAGGAGTAGAGCAATAAAATAACCTATGCTACTACCGCCCACGTATCACAGTTGAGGTCGTGGTGTTGTAAGGAGATCCCAGGCGATGATGCTGAATTTGGAGTTTCTTCAGATGAGGAGATCATTGAAGAACCAATTAAATATACCCAAATGGCGAGTGCCCCGTGCACCAGGGAAACACCACCAAATGAAGACACCAATGAGTTTTATGGAGTGTTATATATAAAAAAAAACTCTTCCTGCACGGAAAAGACTTCCACCTTCTCACCTGAATGATTTTGTATTGAAATAGGCCTCTAAAAACGACTTCACTATAGTTGCTTCAAATTGTGCAAATACTCCTAATTATGTGTCATTTAACCATAAGCTTTCATCTTGATTTATTCAATGAGGACAATGATACTTGCAGGTGAGTCGAGTTTAGTAAACTTTATACCTTGTGAGGTGAGTTGTGAACCCCTCGGCCACTAAGATTCGTTATAGCATCAAGCATGTATGCAACTTCAAGAGTGCAACTTGATAAACCTTTGCAGTAGTGTTATTAAAAAGTGAACATGATCATCCTAAAAGGGGTGGGGTGGGGGTTGAAGTCACTACTACTTTAAAGACTAGCCTCAAACAAATATCACTCCCCAATGTAAAACTTATCATTAAGAAAGCCATACAAGCAGGAGACATAGATTTTTAAAAACTGCTGTCAACAGTACAAACAAAAGGTGGAGCAAGAAAGCCCAAGAATATCTGCTGACACCCTTTTCTGGTTACTTACAAGCCATGACTGTTTGGCTTTCCACATCTATACACAATCTATAAGGTATCCACTTGTTTATGGAGAGTCACTTAAAATTGAATTTTCCACCTCCCCTTATCCTTAGGACTTGTGTGTACTTCCTTTACAAGACACAATAAAAAAACTGTATTTCATAACACATGCAAATTCTCTTCATACAATAAATTTAGTATATAAATTTAATTCAGTAACTAAAATTCAATACTACTTGTCAGGCTCCTTTCACAAATTCCGATTTTTGATTGACCAATATCAGCCGACCCCAAACCGTCCGACAATTTAAGCAAAGATGAACAGCAAGTATTTTAGTAAAAGCTAGTGCACTTAACTTCTCCTGTTCATCTCCTCTACACCTAATACATTTTATTGTTCTCCTCAAGCAAGTTCTTATTCTCAAAACCTAATAATCAAATCTCTAGATAGATTAAATTTTCTGGATGAATAGGACAGAATAATTTCTTTTAGATGTACACAAACTTCTCTCCGCACATTTTTTTCCCTTGTTCCTGTACTTATAATTTTCTAAAGTTTTGTCCCACAACACAGAGAAATCAATAATTCAGTATTTACATCAATATCACTCATTTTCATGCGCAGATCAACTGCCAACCGCACAGCACGTGTGTTGGACGACTAGATACCGGCCTGTGTAAACATGCACATTTAAAACAATGAGTGATTGCCCTGTGGCGCCCAGCCGACATCAAAAAGCAGGTCGAAGTTCAATCTGACCGCTACCTGGGTGACTATTTCCCGGCTGATTGCAAAATTGGAATGTGTGAAAGGAGTCATATCTCTCAATATGTTCTTGCATCCCTGATTATGGTCGGCTGATATCGGCAGACTGAAAATCGAAACATGTGAAAGGAGCCTGAATCAGTTGATTTTATTGAGCTTTTCAAGTTATGCAAGATTTGATTAAATATAGTAGGCTCAAATTTTCAAACAATTGAAATGTATTAAAATGAAGGCTTAAGAGTCTTAGACCAAGGATCAACAAACTACGGCCCATAGAATGATTTAAATGTGTTGCATTGTGAATCAGACTTTTTTAAACACCACAAAACTGTATTTTTATAAAACCATGCAAAAATAAACATTAGCAAGCTTAGTTATCATGTTGAAAAATATAATGCCTTGTTTGCATCCTCATATTCAGTCGAACAATTGTTTTCAGTCATGAAACTTAGGAAAAGTGATCTTGGAAACGGGTTTACTGATGAGCATGTCTTCGCTCTTGAAAATCACCTCCTCACAGTTTAAACCAGATTATAGAACAATACTGTAAGCTCATTCACAGTTTCACCATCGAGTAACGATACACTTTTCTTTATGGTTTTTCTCATCTCATACTCATAAATAAATCTTCTGAACAAGCTTAAAAACATAATAAGCCCCTGAGGTAGTCATGATTGTTTTTCATTCCCAATGTAATTAAACTTATTCGAAAGTAAGTATATAATGTGTGTATATGTTTTTTTTATGAAATATGAAGAAAAATTTATGAATACAAATCTTTGGCCCATCATTTTTTTTTAAATTTGGCCTTTCTGTAAATTTGCACATCCTTGGCTTGGACTCTAAATTGTATCCTATGGAACCTAGATAATTGTCTTAAATGCTCCACATGTACATCCCTGGCTTATGTCAATAAAAATCCACCAAGAAGCAAGAATTAAAGAAGTTGACAACAATGGCATAGTAGTGGAATATTTATTTCTAGGGAAGGCAGAACTTCTCCAAATTGTATTTCCATCAAGATTTATTTATTCGACCAATCATACTTTGGTTCTGTGATTGAAATCAAGGTACACCTTGTATAAAAATGCGTTAAAATATTCTAAATGAACTAGTATTATATTTTTAAAATGTTGTCCTTCGTGGGGATTTGAACCAAGGACAGTCAAATTTCCCACACCAACTTTACCAACTCTGGTATCCAGGCTATGTTAAAATCAGATCTCTATCCTGATAATATTTTTTCATGTTTTCTGATAACACTCCATATTGTGCCACTGTCTTACGATAATGAACATGTTTTACTGCAACCTATAATGCTATTAAGTAAATAACTTGACACATTTTATTACTGAACCAAAAGTCAAAAATATTAAAAATTTGGAGTGTGAATAGTGTTAGAAGAAGTTTCCTCACCTTGAGTAGATAGATGGAAGAAATATTTCAAGATGGGTCTCTTTCAAGGGGACAAAGGGTAGCAGCCCGGAATACAAGAGTGCCACAAGATTCACCACTCGCCACATAGAGAAAAGCAAGTTTACACGTGGATTCTGTAAACACCAAAACCACATAAATGCATGCATTCATCAGTAAATACTAAATTTAGTCAATCAGAAGGGGGGAGAACATAATAAAAACTGTCATAAAATGTTTTTAACTGTCAAACAACAACAATGTCCACTTCACTGTAAGGGTTTGCAAAATTCACCTTTTGAACTCCAAGTCGAACCAAATTTATGTTTCGAATATTCCTGAAGACTAATTAAAGTACAGTTGAGTCCGATTATCTGACCTTCAGTTATTGGACATTGCATTTTATCTTACATATTTAACAAGGGGAGGAGTCAACCTCGGTGGCCTTGGGGTATAAAGTGTTCGCCTCAGGACCCAATGCTAGTGGGTTCAAACCTAGCCAGAGTCGACAGATTTTTCTTGAGTGATAAAAATCTGTAGCCCAACTTCCTTTAGAGGGGAAGCAAAGCCATCATTCCCATGTCGATTGTGGCATGTAAGAGAACCCTGGACAGTTGTGAAAATACATTTCTTGATAAAATTTGTAGGCCCTTACACTTTCGCTCATAGAAATTATTGTGTGTTGATGTAATCAGTCGGTTCATAAAGTGCACGGTAAACATCATAAATAAATAAAATAAATCAACAAGCGGAGGCAAATGCTATTGATGTCACGTTGTTAAGAAACTCCTGTGACCTCACCATGAGGAAGAGAAGCAAAAATAGGAAATAAACTTCATTTAAAATTGATCTATCTTTGACTTTTGCATTTTGCATCATATATAATAAAAGTTGCATTTAATTAATTTAAAATCCATTGATATACTTAAACATTGCATTGTTTATACTGTAGAATAATTACTAATAAACCTTATTTCATACCTATTACCCACTTGCATTTAATTTGGCTTGGTTTCGCTTCCACTCCCATCTCCACAGTCCCTGCCTTCACCCGTTTCCATAGTATCCGACATTTCAGTTATCTGACCAACTGTCGCACCCATTTAAGTCAGATAGACAGAACTCTATTGTATACTGTATGAATATTAGAAAAATTGTTTTATACTGAGAATAAATATTATATCTTGTATTATACATAACTGATTTTTCAAACTAAAAATAATTTATGATTAATTATTTGTTTCAAAAATAGTTATTAGATTTTAACTTAAGCTGATAGCTTAAGTTTATATTAAGAAACAGAATTCTGTTTCTTCAAATCTTTAGAATGTGTACATTATTACTATTAGCACCATGTCTTACTAACTGTTCGGGTTATACGCAATTACGCTAATGTGTAATGGTAGGGTGATTGTGAGATGAAATATAGGAGCTACAGTTTAACGTGGAACCCGAACCACGGTGGAGGCCTGGCATTCCTCACATTCACAAGTTGTGATTAATACACATCTTGTCAGAGGTGAAGTAAGGGTTTGGCAATCAGATAAATCTGGGACCGAGGATTGAACCCCGGACCCCCAGCAAAGAAGTCTGACACCCTAGCTCTAGACTGCCAGGTCACCCACAATGTGGATATTTAATGCAATATAAATAACAGCACAGAATTACAAATATATAAAAAATGTGTATTTTTGCAACAACAAAAAATGTGTTTGCAAGAGTTTTTAAGCAGGGGATGTAGGGGATATGAGAAAAAGTCAGTGTTTTTGCAGTTTTTATAGTGATTTTTTTTTGGCAAATGAAATAAAATACTTCTTCAGTACACAACAAGAGTTTAATTTTCTTCACATGGTCACATCAGCCATCCTTGAATATATGACAAGGGTGTCTTGGAATTTAATGACAACTGTTTCTCTTCATTTAAATAGTTTCTCTTCTAATGCTGCTATGCTCATAAGAGATATTCAAGCGTTGTTGATATCATCATGTGAAGAAAATTAAACTATAATGAACTAAATAAATATTTTGTTTATTTTGGCCAAAAAAAGTTTTGCTATAAAAACTGCAAAAACAGACATTTTCTCGGATTCCTTACACTCTCACCTTAAAGTTATTATGTGGGAAATATTCAATGTTCAATCCTTGACCAGTTATTTTAGGATTTTTTTAATGGGGTTTAACATTCACTACCCCGCATCAGTGAGCTTGCAAACTAAACATCGAGCTCCTCTAGTCTAATATGCCAGTGTTGAGGAGGTTGGGGTTTGAATCTCATCCACTCTCACTCCACATAAATGAGGGTATATTCACTATAAATTATACGTCCCTCATCCATACCTCATTAAAGTAGTTAAATGTGGCTAAGCCAGACGGATAGTAGGTATTTAAATAGTGCAAGAAAATATCTCTACAAGTAGATTATTGCGCACTTTCTCAAAACTAACTCTTCCCATCCTGACTCACTTAGATTGGACTGTTTAGATAATAAATAATTAACCTAAACACCTTAAAGTATGATTTATTATATAGGGTTTAAAAGCACATCAATACAAGATTTATTAGCTCCTTTAAAAAAAAAGCTCCATTGTGTTAGCCAACAATCAAGTGGCTGACGTATGTATGTTGGTGATGATAGTGCTGACATTTGCGGATAGAGGGTGTCATGTAGTCGGCATAATGAACCCTCCGGCCATTAATTTCAATTTTCTAGACCGGAGCTGCTACTACTTTATTCAATTATCCCCACACTTGTCCACGCAAAGTTGAGTGTGAACCCATTTCAGACCCCCTGCTTCGCAGAAAAATCTGGAAGCACCAGGTATCAAAATACAGGACATCTAGATATGTGACCAGGAACTCTGACCACTAGACCACAGATGCAATTTTTATCTTCTTTAAAGTGTAATAAAGATTAATAAATTTGCATTAAAGTATTTCAGGTTAAGACTAGAATAATTCTGCCATCCATAAAATGTACTGAACCCATCATATTTAATGTATTATACAATATACTTCCCAAGCTCTTATGTTAGCACTTGGTTCATTATTAAAATGACATTTTTAATTTTTTGTCTGACAACTTAGCTCAGTTGGTAGCATGTCTGTCTACTGAGTTAAGGGTCCCTGGTTCAATTACTGGCATGATCGAAAAATTTATCACTGGTGAAATGTGGGTTTCTTTCACTTTTGACAGTGAAGAATTAACAGCTGGGAGCTGGGTGTTGTTTCTGTTCTAGCTTTAAGTTAGTTAACAAGTTATGCACTGATGAATCAGTTGTTTCAGAAATGCACGTTAAATACCTCAAATAAATGTAAAATATATATATTTAATTTGGGTAGCGTGGATGAGTAGAATTTTATAGAAGATGAATCCACATTTTCGTGGGAGGGTTTGGAATTTTTTTTTTTAAATGCTACCCAAGTACATCCGGGTGGGATTCAAACCCTCACCGTAACTGTAAGCAAAATCCCCTAACCCTAAATTAATGTAGGTACTGGTCGAACATACCTCAGAGTAACATTTCCTCGTGATTACATCACTGAAATTGCCCCACACCGTTATTTCCTCACGATGATACTGTTTGATAAGGTCAGACACTTTACGAATCAGGTTATCATCATCAACCTTGATGTCGATATTAATGGGGATGCCAGGAAACTCCTGAAATACATCTCTAAGAAGTGTAAACCTTCTCTCTTTGGGGTCTTCTGAACCAATAAATGAGCAACCTAAAAACAAGCAAGAAAATATGAATAAGTTACTCAAAATACAATACAAGAATATGGTTAGTTCTGTTATTACTAAATGTTACATATCATTTAGCATAGATTAGCTACTCTACAAAAAATATGTACAATAGAATCCCGACTATGCGACCTAAAATGGGACTAATAGGTGATCAGATAACCGAAATGTTGGAAAATATGAAAACAAAGGGAGGGTTTGGAACATAAACAAATCAAAATTAGATGGAAGTGCAAATAAATATGAAATAAGGCTTAGCAATTACTTCACAGCATAAATTATGCAATGATTATGAAACTATTGATGTATATATGCAAAAAGAACTAAGGATTTAAATTTTAAATCAATTACTGGTAATGCAATTTTTAATATATACTGTATGGTGTATGCAAAAGTTACTATTTAAAATATTGGTGATTGAAGAAACTCTAAGCCAATTCAAAATTGGACTTTTCATAACCACTGAGCAATGTTTGAATGTTTGTTTTGATTTACATAACTCTAGTGGACGTACGTGCTAAAATTGCTGGCTTAGCATTTATGAAGTAACATACTAAAACGGTTACAGGAGAGTGGTGACAATTCATAACAATAATTGAACTAGTTGGCCAGAAAAGGGGCATAAAAAGTGGTATAAAATTCCTTTACTTTTTGGCAATGGGGCTGTCACAATTCCATCTCTACCGCAAGCAGTCAAGCTGTACAATGCTGTAACGCATCAGACAATATCTTCAGGTCGTCAGTAGCACTTGTACTTAGTGGGCATTTGTTGAGCCAAGAGTCCCGAGATCGAGCTCTGTAGAGGTCCCGCTCAGCAACAGTCAACTTCATTGGTCTTAGTATTCACAAGTTAAGCCAGTTCTTCTACGAGCACGGGCAACCAGTCTCTTTATTTCTTTGTGCTTCGTCTAACATCACATTTTGTATTATCTTTTAGTAACTGCTATTAAACCAAAATTCATAAACCTACATATTATTTCGAGCCCACACAATTGCCTTGCCTGAATCCTTACCACTCCCAAAAGCTATCCTGACAGATTAAGCCCACGGTGGGTAAGTCGTGAAAGGCTCAACATTAATGGGCTAAAAATTTGAGCTCCTTTGCTTAGCATTGTGTAATTAAAGTAGTGATGAATGGCTAGAGGTATGTGATGTACTTTTTAGATTCAAAGTGAAGCCAGATCAAAGTCCAAATATTTAAAAAAAATATTGGATAAAAATATTAATCTTTGAGTAACTGTGTAAATTTAAGCATTAAATATTATTTAGAAAATGCTGTATTTCAAACATAATTGATGTATTTTGACTTAAGATTATAAGTGATACTAAGGTTGTATCTTCTTTTTTTTATATACTACTTTTCTTTTACGATTAAGACATATTTAATTGATTTTTAACCATCTTCGAGTCTGAAGAAAACCAATGTTATTTCTAATTATTGTATAAAAATGTGTTATAAAATTGAGAATTTAAAAAATTAAACATTAGAAATGGAAATAGTTTAGAGAAACTATAATGTGATATATGAAATATTAAATACTCATTTAAATTAACAAGTTTATAATACCTTATACCCTGACTAACTATTTAATATTTGATAAATCACATTATAGCTGTTTCTCTTAACTATTTCCATTTTTAATGTTTAATTTTTTTAATTCACAACACAATTTTATAACATATTTTTATACAATAATTTGAAATAACAATGGTTTTCTTCAGACTTGAAGATGGTAAAAAATCACCGAAACATGTCATCATTGTAGAAGAAAAGTAGTATATAAAATAAGAAGTAACAACCTTACTATACATTATTAATACTACTTACCAAATAAACATGAGCATTATTAGAAAAAATTAAATGATGAATTAAGTAAGTATCACAAAATGTAATTGATTTTTTTTATGCAAACATTAATTTGTGATGGAAATAACAGCATAAAATGAAGGAAAAAAGTGTGTTTTAACTTTAAAGATTTTTTTAGTGAAGCTTCATAACCGACAAACCTGGAATTTTACTTTCAAATTGAAGTCAAAGCGAGAGAATATTCAAAAATAAGTCAAATTTTTCAAAGCTTTGCACACCCCTATTAATGACTCATTGTTTACTCTTCTTTTTGTGAAGTGAGGAGTGTGGGAGAGGGGGTTAGGAGTGTAGAAGGAGGCCGAACTCTACAAAGAAGGTAATGCAAAGCTTACTATTGGAATAACAAGGTCAGTAACTGAGTAAACTGGTATTGAATGGAGGAGAATATGAGGTTTAGATAAAGGAGATATAGAAAGGCATCTCATTGTAGGGCTCCTAGAACACAATCATTTTAGTGAAAGACTGTATCAAGTACACCTTAATGTAGATTTCTAGTAGAAGGTTGGCAGAATGTGAATAGCTACATTCCAAATAGACAGGGATTTAATGAAGCTATTTATATATTTTTTTAAATGCTAAATCTTAACATGGAAAACCTATATTCATGAATAATTTTTCAAACTGTCTTTAACGGGGTTGAACGGAATCATAATTAAGTAATTATTATTATGCCTCGATTGTTTTATTGAGTTAAAAACAATTTATTTTAGATTACATTTAGAATACATTACATTAAATTGTTTAAAATAGTTGATTCATATATAATTAAAAACAATTTTTAACTTAAATACCCATTTGGTTTTTTTATTCATATAATTAAATTTTGAAATTATATATAGTTTATTAAAACCTGAGCTATACTAGACTCTACACTCAAGAGCTACATGAAAGACTTGTTTGAGACTGACACGAATTAAATAAACCAGTGCTCACAGACCCCTGTAAATGACTCACCTTTTACCAAGATAATTAAGAATAAAACAAGAAACAAAAGTATATCTGACCAGGAATAAAGTCTAGTGGTAGTTCGGTCTTGAGTAGTGGCAGCTCTTTGTAGGTAAGCTGTGAGATGCTGTAGTTGTAGCCAGTAGATCGCTGGAGGTTATCGTCGTGGGAGATGACCACCTCACCATCCTTGGTCAAGTGGCAGTCAAGCTCTAACATCTCTGTACCATTCTCCAAAGCCCTGCGTGTAGTTACAACTAATCATTTTAAGAATCACAGAGGCAACATAGAAATGATATTCAACTAAAAACCAAAATACAATAGACTCAATTGTCCATGGTTGTAGGGCAAAAAATTGGACTGTATAACTAAAATGAATAATCTCCACAATCTCACAACACACAACAATAGAACCAAGTAGTTTGCTTAAAATTAAATGTCTTACCGCCGGAAAGCTGTTAGGGTGTTCTCATAATTTTCTCCTGCGCCTAAAAGTTGAGAATAAATATATTAGTCTTATGAAATTTAATATCTAATAATCAATTGTATTAATTATGAAAGCACTTACAAACTGCCAAAAAACAATCATTAATGCTGGAAGAAAGATGTAAACGAAAATTTGGGAACTGACAGATAAGATATTACAAAATCCTTTCAATGGTATTAACAAACATTGTGAGCAGTATTGGGACAACAATGATTATTTTCCATAAATTAATATAAAAATTATTACAAAGTATACTGGCATAGGAATCAACCCCAAAAGAATGTATTTTTATTTTCTATATCTTTTGAGTTAGTATTCAGGAAAAAGATATATTTAAAACTTGGGCAAAATACTATGTGTAAATAATATTTTGATAAATATATTTTTCATTTATTTGAGGTATTTAACATGCACTTTCTGAACAGGCTAATTATATAAGCACATTTGGTCTTATAGACTAACATAAATCTAGAACAGACACAACATCCAGCCTCGTTAATTCCCCACTATGAAAGGGGAAACCCACATTTCACCAATGATAGATTTTATAGCCATGCCAGGAAATGAACCCTGGAATATTAGCTCAGTAGACAGACATGCCTCTGACTGAACTAAGGTATCACACTTGATAGATCTAACAATAAACTATTGTTTAGTATACTAAAAAGTCATAATGCTATGAATGAATAGTATATAGTTATTGGATTATAAAGGCTAAATTTAAATACATGTCTAATTAAATTATTTGTTACATTTTACACTGTATGACCTTCTCACCCCCACTACTCTCGGAAGGGTTACAAACACTGACCTCCCCAACACTGGCAAACCGGACATGATGAACCTGGCATTAAATTTTAAAACTTTGTATGATAAAAGTGCAGACAATAATTTTCATGAGACATGCATGCTCCAATGGCGGGCTGTGATTGACCCACGCGACTTCAGCACTTTTCACTGACTTAACTGGCATCAAACAGATGACTGGCCTCTTGTGGGAAATATATTTATTTTGAGATAACTTACTTATTATTAAAAATGCCACAGTGTTGTACTTTTGAATGTAAGATTCAATTTAATATCATCTGACCCACTTCGGTGGCCCCATGGTCTAAAGTGCTACTCTCATAAGAGACTAGACTGCCGAGGACGGGGAGATTGGAGTTCAATAGCGGTTGGGTTTACTGAGGCTGGTTTTCCTAAAATGGTTTCCCACTCTCCCTCCAGGCAAATGCAGATGTTAAACTGCAATTTTGTCCCCGGATATCAAACTTAAAGCAAAAGTGTGTATTATAAAATAAGGATTTACGATAAGCTATTTATAATAATTGTTTTTACAATGATAATGACTTGTTCCTTAGTTTATGTTCAATTTACTTGTAAACTTAAATAAATTATTCATTATAACATCGAACAATTATAAAGAATAATCTTTGTTGTGTCATTGACCCCAAAAGTATATTTAATTATTTTTTTGTAAATATTGTACCTCCTGTAATATAAATGATCTCATTAATAAATGTGACACACTCACCTTTATTGTGCTGATCAGAAATTAAGTGATTGATTGACAACACATTATTTTCGTAAGGATTGTATTTTTTGCTATGTTATTACTTATTGATCATTATAATGCAATTAACCTTTTTACTTTATACTTTCCTTTTTTTTTTTCCAATGATCTCAACATATAAATGTGATTGTATCATTAATCAATAATGTGTTGTTTTTAAGACTAACGTTTGCTCTGTCATTGATCATCACAGTGTATTATTATAAGCTTTTTGTAAAAACAATATTTTATGTCATCAATCTTCACTTTTAATATGACACAAAGCCTTCTTCCTTAAGATCAATCAACAAAGTATTATTTATCTATTTATTTATATTTTTATTTTTATACACTTTGGTGAAGTTAAGGCAGTTTGCCTTGTCTTACACTTAACCAATATATAAACTAAACTAAACACACTTATAATAACAATAGTAAATATCATAATAATTAACATCATTAACAGTTTCCAGGCTGTTGCCAGGTCAGTTTAGTAAAATGCCTCCATCTTCCTCTATCCTTCCCCAATTCTTCTTCTTTAAATTTCATCCATTCTTCTCTCACTTGAACACTTTCTGTTATCTGCTTTCCCCATCTCTTTCTTGGTCTTCCTTGCAGTCTTTTTCCTACATACGTCATATCCAACATTTTCTTTGGCATCCTATCTTAACTATAACTGACTGAATTTTAAATTGAATTTTAAATGTAATCATTAGATTATCTCCATTCATTCAATCATTCCAACATTTGTATATCAACAGTTTTAGTTTTTATATTTACAAAACCATGAAGCACTAGATTAACCTAGAAATATTATTTTGTTTGAATGAAGTTTTGAAAGGCGCCAACCAGGTTAAGTCCATTACTGTGGAAGGTAGGGTATTCCTCGCCTGCGATGCCACAACTGAAGATGAACGGTAATGCTTAAAAGCATTGAGTTTTTAGCGCTTGTATTAAGCTGATGTTGATTTTTTAGTAGATAAAAAAGTGTTGCTAATTAAGTTACTAAGGTGAAGAATTCTCAAATATCTTGTAAAGAATGTTATTTTTTATGACACTGATCACAACAGTGTATTTAAGCTTTTTTTTAAGTGTGTTATTTATTTAAATGATTAATAACATACTAATATAAATAAACAATTGGGTCTCAAATAATTTAATATCGTCGGTTTAGAGGTAAAACTCATTAAGTGCATTTTAGCTTGAAATGAGTTATATGTTAAAATTTCAAGATCTATAAGAAGCGAAAGTTATTAAGTGTGTAAATTTATATCTTTCTATTTAATTTTTAATAAGAAATCAAATACAACATTGAAAGATTCTTTGCCAGGTAAAAGTCATCATTCACTTAGCATATCTCCAAGCATTGAAAATGCTACTTAGTGAGTACCTCTAAGCCAACAATATGTTTTAAGCTGGTCCCACACTACCAGGCAAATATCAAGGAGGGCATTGTCCAACGTTTATGCAAATATTGGGCAATAAACAAGTGGAGCTCCCACACATATTGCAAGTATCACAAGGTCAATACTTGGACAAGTACTTGTCCAATTTTGCTGGCCAAAGCCTGGGTTTCCCACAACTACACCACATCCAATGTTATCTCTTTGCGCTCACGAGTGTAAAAAAAAATGGATTGTGAAAAACTAATCTTAATTCCTTATTACAATGTTTTGTGTGAAGGGTGCCTTATCTTATGGCAGCAGAAGAAAAAGAGGAGGGGGTGTATGCTTTCACATAACACAAGTCGAACAAGGTAGTTCCAACTTATTCCTGAAATGTATGAATCATAAAAATTATACAACAAATTCACAATATTTGGATATAATTATATCTATTTCCTTCAATCATTTTCAGATACAGTGAATCTTAAATGCTGATTAATTTTATGAAAGGCCAAATTCATTTTCACAGTCAACTCATTGCATGTGTGGGGCGGTAGAAAAGACGTGTTTGCGAACCATGTGGGGTTATAAACATCATCTACCCCTTGGCCAGTAGTAATACTATCTTTAACTTTTTTCAATAGTGGACGAAATGATGACGTTAGTTACTCCTCTTTCAGCTCATCGATGGCACATTCTATGGAAAACTCACACTGGATTCTCTTCTAGGCATTATTTACTTCATATATATTCTTGTGTAGTGGATGTTTTGCATTCCACTAGATAAACTCCTTCTCATTAAGGTTAAGGAACTCCTTCTCATAAAGGTAAGGAACTTCATAATGTCCTCTTTTTCCACTTCATATCACAATCAATACAAAATTAAACCCAAATACCTGCTAAACACAAAAAATATAAGTGTCTAGTACAAACAGAAAAAACGAAATAACAACCAAGACGAGAAAATAAAAATTAAAGAGATTTGAGCTAGGCACACCAAGACATAAAATATGCTGGTTGTTGCTTGACGATGATGTCCAATGTTCGAGTAGTGTGGGAACTACACCAATTGCCTGGGCCAGCTATTGGTCGCCTTTGACTTGTGACAGAAAACCGAAAGCAGACAGCAAGTGCCTCATTATTTGGCAAGTATCTACAAGTATTGGCAAATACCCACCCACAAGTGACCGTCCCACACTATGGCCATTGCTCATATTTTTTAATGCTGGCCTATGTTTGCCAAGTATTGTGGGAATGGTTTAAAGCCTACTGTATTATTTACATGCTGTGTAGACGTTTATAAGGGATTGTCCATAAACTATGTAATGCTTCGGGGGTTCTGGGGAGAGGGTGGGGTGGGTTAAGAGGGGTGAGCTCTAATGTCTACATGTTGTTACATGAGGGGAAGGATGGGGTACATCAAAGTGTTACATAAAACAGATCTTATACTCAAATCCTAATAATGAAAAATAATATTGTTCATGTTTTCACCTTTTATAAACATACTTTAGATAACTTCCAAATATCTGTTGCATAGAAAATGCAAGTTTAGCACTTTTTGTCTATCAATATTTCAAATGAACTTAGGTGGCATTGTCTGCCAGAGACTATGAACACTAGGAACATTCAAAACCCCATATTTTTATGTGCATAACAGTGACATGTTTATACTCATGGCACTTGTCCAATCTACTGACCCTCTCACTTGCTTTTAGTTAAAGCTGCCTGTCGAAGCAGCTGTTGGACAAGTGATCCCATTAATCCTGATCCTGAGGTCAGTGAGAATAACCTCTATTCAAATAAGTCAAGTGAATTTCTTTCAGAAAACCCAAGCCAAAACTAAGAGGGGGACTGGCCGACCTAAATTGATTAAAACTGGCAAGCCGGAAATACAAGCAAAATTATTTAATTTGGTAGTGCAAAATGCTGAAAGTGCAAGCTTGTAGTTTGAAGAGGCGGTCAATCCGTCAGTACAAGAAGCTTTAGAAGGTCTATATGTAGCAGAATGGCAGAAAGTGATGGAACCTGAGTTTCAAATTGACACAAAGCAAAGCCTGGACATTGAAACCACGTCTGAAAAATAAAACTGTCATTGGCTGTCGATGGATACTCAGGAAAAAGTATGGACCAGATGGTAAAGCAAATGCTGCAAAGAAAGATTGGTAGTGAAGGGCTAAACTCAACGTCCTGGGATCGACTTCCATGAAACTTTTTCACCAGTTGCTCAACTCAACTCAATAAGATTAGTTGCTGCTTTAGCAGCAGAGTTGGGACTTACTTTGTACTAACTTGATGTTGTAATGGTCTACATAAATGGAGATCTTGATGAGCAGATCTATATGGAGCAGGCAGATGGTTTCAGTACTCCTAGAATGGAACATCTAGCTTGTTTGCTTGAAAAGTCTATCCATGGACTGAAGCAGTCAGGCCGTCAATGGTTTAAAAAATTGCACAAAAGACTAAAGGCCTTTGGGCTTAAACAATTAAATAGTGAGAATTGTGTCTACTATATGAATGATGTTTGTGTGACTCTGATGGTGATTATTTATGTAGATTTAATCATCGCGAAAAACAGCAAAGAAGCTTACACAAGGTTACAAGATTATTTATCTCAAAACTTCCAGAGGAAGGAATTAGGAAAACTGCACTACTGTCTTGGAATTAAATTCAAACAAGATGAGAATTCAAAGTTAGTCACTATGTTACAGAGATCCTATGTAGATGATGTCCTCAAGAAATTCTGTATGCAAGACTGCAAACCAGTGAACACTCCATTAGATGGAAACAGTAAGGTACCCAAAGCCATGGAGCCATCCACAAAGGAAGAGGCAGAGAAAATGAGAGAAGTTCCATACCAGAAACTCAGTGGTTCTTTGATATACCTTGCAGTATTGACAAGACCTGACAATGCATATGCAGTGAGCTCTTTGACTAAGTACAATCAAAACCCTGGGGAAGTACACTGTCTGACACCCAATGTTGTCATCAGCGGCCGTCTCCAAGCGCTAGTTAACGCCTAATATGTTCTATTTCCCTTTCCTAATATGTCAGTGCATCTTGTATAAAGCCACCACCCCTCGCTTCATATTTTGTATTATTTTCTAACGACTTGTAGTAGGAACATCCTAGAAGTCATTGAGGACTAGTGGACTAACAAGTGATGATCACGATGGTTGACACGTCAGTTTCACCGCAGATGACATAAAAGTCTGAGACTATGTGAATTTAGATCTAGTGATTTTTGATAGGATCTCTGTTTCCTGTTTTTCTAGGTGCATAAGATATAGTTTTGAATGTCAGAATTTCTGATCTGTTTTTCTATGTCCTTAAGACATAGTTTTGAATGTCAGCGTTTATGGTCTGTTTTTCTATGTTCATAAGACATAGTTTTGAATGTCAGCATTTCTGATGTTTTTCTTGTCCATAAGACATAGTTTTGAGCGTCTGAATTTCTGAACTGTTTTTATATGTCCATATGGCATAGTCTTAAATATATGGGCAATAACCAGACACCCTATACAGTATGGTCATGTTCCAGCTTGTCTAACTCTTTGTATCAAAAAAGGTGGAGATCAGGTAATCTATAGCTTTGTTCCATGACCTAGTTGGGTCTCTGACTGATGCCAGTCTCTAATCTTTTTATTGTTGTACTTTTGTACGGTGATCAACTCGTGGATATGCTACTAGTCCAGAGTAGTGGCCTATGTGGTACTGTTTATTTTGTCTGGCCCCCTTCAGGCGCTGTTTGAATTAGTTAATGTTTAACTGTTTGCAATTGTTATAGTCTGCCTCCAGACTTGTGTTTCAATTTAATTATACTATTGAATGACCAGGCAGTACTAATGAGGAATAGACCGGCCATAGTATCTTTACAGCCTAGATTCCTGGTAGCTCGTCACTAACCATTAATAAACTTACTGTTCCTCTTATAGGAATTTAACCTTTGTATCTAGTAGCCTAATATGGGGTTAATTCATGCTAGCAAGCTTGTTTAACTACCAATGTTATAACTCTTTAAACTAGAACTCTCTAGAATTAGGTATTGTTAACTTGTATCCTTTTATATGCTTATTAGGTTAAAGTCTTGTAGCCGCAAGGCTGGAGTGGTGTTATGTATTGTTGCATAACCTTAAATAAATACTTGCTTCCAATTTAAATTGCCATTGTGTTCAGGCAGATGTACCTTCGTTTTAGGTGTTTGTTCTACTTTAATGAGTTACACCCTTTTCCAATAAAGACACAACCATACTTGTCATAGTTGCAGGTCAAACCAAGGTGCTTCACAGCTAACGCTCCCAATTGGGACAACAATGTATAAAATAACATATAAATCCCATCAACAAACAATGGAATGTTTTGTATATGATCTCCTTAAACCATTTGTAATATTTTCGACTTGTTTGAATTTAAATAAACTGATTTGTTAAACTTTTATTCCTTTTATATGTGTTATCATTCCCATCCTTCTTTTTATATATACATAATATGTTACTGTATTAGTCACTTATTCTATCAGAAAGGAGAAGCGGCGATATATTTCAAGCACTGAAGCAGAGTACATGGCTCTCACAGACGTAGCAAAAGAGACAGTTTACTTGTAGAACCGGTTAAAAGAAATTGGTCTATTGTGTGTTGATGCAAAATCAACCCTCATTTATTGTGACAATCAATGAGCAGATAAGCTCATGCATATTTCTGGGTACCTCTCACGTACCAAACATATTGACATCCGGCATTAGTATGTATGCAAAGTATTCGAACGAGGAGAAATCAACGTGAAGTACATTCCAATGAACGAGATGATAGCTGATGTTCTTACTAAAGCTTTGTTTGGACCGAGCCATAATAAGTGTGTACAAGAAATTGGAGTGAGAGGCATTAATATGTTAACACATTTGAGAGGGGGTGTTGTGTAGTGTAAATAAACATTCTCTTTGCTTAATGATCAAACATGCATTCTATTGTTCTGTTTATCTTAGTAACACTAACTGTTTGTTGTTTTTAAGAAAGTTAAAAGTGTTGTTTTAAAAGATAAAACCAATAGTATCTAATAAATTAAGCAATATTTAAACTATGCCAGCACCTTTTTATAATCTAGGCTATCTTATGACAAACAAAAATAACTTTACATGGACATGTAGAAATATTCCAATTAACTAGCTTTTGTCACATATAGCCTCCTGCCAAGTACTGGTTAGGTCAGTCAAGCTGGCCGCCTAGCAGACTATGCTTGATGACTGTTCTTTAACTATATATAGCGCTTTAATTTAATTTGTGTGTCCACCAGTGTGGATATCTTACGATTATTAATTTACTAACAAAACATTTTATAAGTTTGTAACTTACTAGTGAAATTAATCAGGCTAAATCTATAATATTAGCAGACCTAATCATAAATTTGTAAGCTGTTAGTCTTTCTGCCCATAAGATCTTTGGGAATACTTAGTATACAAAGAAGGTGGGATTCTTTTAATTTTTTCTTTGTAATGTCATAGAAAGTTTAATACCTTTTAACATATATGCACATAAAAAAAAGAATATATTTCCAAAGATGACAATTTTTTTTACCACAGCATCATACTACTCATTAAGGTTGTTTGTCTATGACAAAATTAATGAGAATGTAAAACTAGCCTAATATATAAGCCCTATTTTTTAAACTCAATTGAATCACAAAATAACATTAATATTTAGAGCATGCCTAGGTATTTTAATAAAGAATGTCACAACATGGTGCCAAAAGTATTTAAATGCAATAGTGCCAATTAGGGCATGTAATGAGGATGGAACAAGAGAATGATGGAGATGAAGTAGGCCTATGTAGGAAAGACTGTAGGGGAGGCCAAGAAAGAGATGGGAGGAGCAGATAACAAAAAGTGTGCAAATGAGAGGAGACAAATGGAAGAGATTAAAGGAGGAAGAATGGTGGTAGTATAGAGGAAGATGAAGGTATTTTACTAAATTGATCTGGCCACAGGCTGGAAACAGTTTATGATGATAATGACAAGCCATATTTGTATTATTTTAAGCTATCCCCACCAAACAAAATCTAGCCTTCCGGGCGTCAACAAAATATTTTTCGGGAAATTCCAGGATTCCAAAATATCTTGCATTAAAATACCATCTTTTAATTTTCTAAACTAGCTACACAGTTATTTTACAACATTAATTCTGCTATCATTGGAAATTTGCATATTGTGCTGTGTTAATAATGATGGTAAAAAATATTTAGTTCCTCATAATATTACATAAAAAGAACTTAAGGGATCCCTCAACCTCTTTATTATTTAGGAATGGTTTAAACTGAGAGTGGGATTCTTAATTTTTTTTCAGTATTAAATTATTAGAAATATGTTTTCTATGACAAGATACACACAAGATTCTGAAGTTTCTAATTATAACAAAATAAACTTTGTCAAAAAATTCCAAACCATAAAAAAATTATAATGAAAATCATCTAATTGATTTGGTAGTGTTGCGCCATACGCTGTACCTAGCATTGAGGAGAATAAAACATTCCTTGTGTTAACGAAATTTTCCTATGAACAGTTAAGACGCCTTAAATTGTAGCACAATGCTTTTTTTAGCAGTGTCTTACTACCCATTCGGGTTGTATGCCTAAGTACTAACTACATAAATGGTTTAAGGATTAGGAAGGCTTAATTGAGATGAAGAGCACACACATTTGAATGGAAGGAGAATGGAAAACCATATGGGGAACACCACCCTCAGCGCACTCGACTGGGATCAAGCCCCGATCTCTTCATCAGCAGTCAGTCTAGTTTTGTAAATGATTAATTATTGTTTTATTATCTTTATTAAAAAAATTTGAATGCCTTCCAATGAAACAACTCGAAACATATCACTAAACATCTCAACTGTGTAGGAAATCTTTTGACGCATAGTAATATTTATTTTATGTATAATATTAATGTTTTTACTAAAAAAAACCTGAGCTTAGCCCAAACTTTCATGTGTAAATAAATTAAAAAAATACCGATCTTTGCCTAAACTTTTATGTTTTAGTTTAAATAAAAATTTCATAAACTAGGACTCTATAGAAGCTGTCCTTAAAAATACCAATTAGGTGGGTTTTCTAAAAAAAATTAATGATAAGAAAAGTTATTTTATCATGTTTGTTTGGTTATAATCCGAGACTTCAGAATCTTGTTGTGTGTGGGTGCTAGAAAACTTTAATTTCCCATAATTTATTTGACAGAGAAAAAAAAATCCTGCCCTCAAATCACACTATATCCATTTAATGTTTTCCAGCACTTAAACACACAACATAAGCAAATTTCCGATCATGACAAAACAAATATATTTTTGGACCAATGTTTTAAACAAAAGAAATCCCAACAAATCTTAGCCTAACCTTTCATGTGTAGATAGAAAATTGTTTTTAGAATAATTTAATTAGAAGGGATTGAAGGATCAAGGGAGCCTAATAGTATAGGACTATTTGCTTCAAAATAGTGTATCTGTGAATTAAACGAGTTTTCTAAAATTTTACAAATGATTTAGAATATTTCAAAATATTTGTTTTGCTATAATCAGAAATTTTCTTGTACTGTTGTGTGCATAAATGCTAGAAAACATTACATTATTCCGGTTTTATCAACTAAATTAAGATTCGAGGGTGTATTTGATAAAATGCATTAGCATTCACCTGTAGAAAAAGGGGTAAAAAATAAGTGCACTCGTTTAGATCGCCCATGTCAAAGCTAATTTAAGTCTAATGTAAAACTTCAAATCAATACAACAAACATGCCAGTACTGAATGTTCAAGGATTAGCATAGTGTATAGTTTCACATAAGTGATAATAGCTGTTAAAAGTATTCTTCACCTCCTCTGTGACTGATGTGCCGACACTTAAATTTTAATTCTTTTTTCTTGTGGATTAAATTAGGATATTTAAATAGTACTAAAGACGTTATGACATATCCACCAAAAATTGCAAAATACACCATTATTTTGGTACCATGAAACTGTATTAACACGTCTCTATTTTTATCACCTAATTAATATTATTCTCTAAGGTTTCTTTTCGAATATCAACTAATGATCAATCAAACATAGGCATAGGCACCTTAAACGATATTTGACACCCAGAGATTACCATATAGATAACAGAGATAATATTACAGAATGGACAGCTGAAGCTAAAATTTACGTGCTGTCGTTTGCACACCATTGTGTAAGAGGGAGAGAAAGATACATTGGGGTATCTCTTTCTCTCCTACAAACATTCAAGGCAAAGTGGCATTTTAACATCGTCCACTAATTTGTATGAGCATGTGAGATGCATCAATGTATGTGATAGTTAAATGAAATAATTGTATTAATGAAGCATACCTAAGTTTGAGAAGGTCGTTGATCCTGCCAAAATATTACTATATAGTAGGATTGTAGTACGAAATAAGACCTTCAGGAACAGGTTTCCTACCAAAATCAGGATATAGCAATACTTCCTAAAAGCCTATAGCCTAAATAATTGTTTGCACATAAGTCTATTAGATAAAGTTTGTAATTCAAATAAGTGTAATCAAGTTGTTAGCTAACTTATTTCATTATAGTTATTAAACTCTCATAATATGGTTTGTTTAGCTTATGCTGAAACTAATATATTATAGCCTTAGCAGATGGTAAACAACATGGTTGATACGTATATACCGGGTGAGTCTTAACTTAAGTTACAAAAGCTAGGCACCTATTCCTTTTGAAAAACTAGGATCAAAATGAATATAAAGTTTTGCTATGAAGTCTGTAATACCCACATAATCCTCCTAATGAGAAAACATAACAAAATAATAATTTAAATTGTACCATAGCTACAAACTTTAATCACCAAACCTCCGTCACCAAGCATACATCGTGCACTTACCCCGTTTAACTGCTAAATCTGCGCTACGTACGGAGCAAGAAAACACGCCAGCCGACAACTGTGATCACCACTAACGATAAACAATATTTGAGGCCTGCCGTGAATGTGCAATTGTTACCACAGGCCTAAACCAATGTAGTGGTTGATGTGCAAGCGCGGCCTTGTGGAGGTTGTTGGAGCTGTAGTGCAAAGTGTGCCCACCCCCCCATCTTCGTCTTGTACCTATCGGCGTTGTGCGCAGGCGCCGATGAAGTAGTCTGAGAGCTCATTGGCTGTGAATGATAT
>CABEEJ010004094.1:0-48321 GCA_901482245.1 Timema douglasi
GTTTAAAAGGAGGGAAAATATTCACTCCTGGTGAAGTGCCTTCTTGGAACTGTGGAAGGGATTATAGCCAGGAATAATGACTACACTTCCACCAACAAGTTTAAGTGGGGAGTGTACAATGGTAGAGTAAATTTTTAATAGTGTGAGGGTTGGAACTATGTGTATTAAGGTGATTTTTTCTTTGTGACGATTGATTTAATGTACCTATCAACAATAGGAAGGACTGGCAGTTAGGCCTGATAAAAAAAAATTGTTAAGTACGATATAGAAAAGTCAATTGCAATGATCATTGATAAAGTGGTAATTTAGCAGAATATAGATAGTTGCTGTTAGGTAAGTGGAATGGATATATGTATAGATTGCAAAATAGGAGGTTAATTATTGTAGCTAATAGGCATGAATGTATATTATGGTGTGAACTGTGATGAACCTTATAAACAAATTTCACACAGTCCACAAAGGGGGTAGTTTAATAACGACAAATTATCTATAAGGTAAATAAAAGAATAGGAAATGACCGTTGATGTGTCTCCCTTTCCTGGGGGGAAGGTGGGGTCAACCAGATGAGGAATTGAGTTGGCGTCCTAACCGTCAGGAAGAGGAAACAAAAAATCTTCGAGTACCTTCTTAACAGTTTGAATTTGCCATGTTCCCATTGGTGCAAATTCAAACATGGTGAGGAAGGGTAGGGCTGTAAAGACGAGTCAATAGCGGTCCAACGGAGTTTTTAGTAGGGCTGGGCCGAGCAAATCGAGAGGTTGCTTAAGAATGAAAGCAACAATATATAAAATGTGTTAAGTGTGTGTGTATATGAGCATTTGTTCTTGAAATGAAATAAAACATTTACATTGTTAGACTATCATTAACGTTATTATAAATAATTTATTATTTAAAGGTTGTGTTCCAAAAAAGGAACGTAACATTATTATAGAGCTAAACTTTTCCTCCGCTAGGCTCATAGCAGTGTTTGCATTTAATGTAACGTTCTTATTAGAAATGTAGTAATTATCAGTGCTCATATCGATCCCAGTGGGGTCGAGATCCGGGTTGAATTGGGGTGGAATGCACATTCTTTGTTATCAATGTATATATCCTATATGCCTTAAATCGTGGTTTGTGCAGTCGAAAAAGTGAATATAATTCAGGTTGGAGCGTAGTATTACTGAAGGGAATATTGTGTTATTTCAACCAATTCATTATTTTACGTTACAGTGTCGGTGGTGAGTCTAATTGAACGTTGTGGAAGGGTGCGTTGTCAATAGGTAGTACACTGTCAGGTGGCAAGTTGGGGATACTTTTGTTTTCAATCGATTTTTCATAGAATAATAATAATGATAAAAATACAGTAAGCACCACACGTCTGCTTACTACTCCTCTGAGCTAGTTATACTACTGGCTTGTCCTTGAACTGGTCCGTGCACGGGAACATGCTGTTTTGCCCATGCGCAACCATAACAGTTCCATGTTAAATCTCAACAGCAGTACAAAATGAGATAAAAATATTTAGCACAACTTTCTTCGGAGGGGGCATAAAGCCATCGGTCCCGTGTTGATTGTGACGGTTACGTATACTGAAAGCGCACAGGACTAATATGTGTACGTGTTTTGGAGTACATCAGAAGCACATAAGGTAAATGTATCAAAAGCGCAGCCTTGATGTAGTCTCTGAGCCCCTTACCCCATATGACAACACCGCTTGTTGATTCGTTCATGAACGATACATCTTTATTTCAAGTTGGTATAGAAATTGCATCATAACCAACATAACATAATTTTAATTATTGTAAAGAGTAAGGGGTTATTTACAATACGTGTTTGCTGTGTTGTCACGTTATTCAGGTGTTTTTCCCCTGCGCGCTTTTTATACATATCTTCGTGGGATTTTATATAAGGTTTATCCCTCTTGTGCGATTTCGATGCTCTCCAGAATGTAACACGGAGAACATTCCTGTAAGCCATGTCAAAGTATCAATACGGTAAAATTTGTAGGCTCTTTCTCACTGGCTCGTAGAAATCCATGAGGTGAGCGAGCTGATAGCCCACTCCACCTTAAATTAACCTATCATATAAACTGCAACAAGGAGAATCTGGTGTAACAAAATTTTGTTGCGCCCTATGCTTACCATCAGTGGTTATAGGAATTAATATTAATTTGCTTCACATCGGGGGTCATAGGAATTAATATTAATTAATAATACACGATACGGCTACATCCGTAGCTAGAATATAATTTCCATTTTCGAAGCTTCTCTAGTTATGTACATTTGTTAATTTTAAGGGCGTTAGCTTATTCTTCCTTTAATCCTTAGTTATGACATTATTTATAGTTTCTCGACTAACAAACTTTGGTTCGAAAATAGATTGTGGGAGATTTTTTTAGTAATAATGTCACTAAAAAATTGCTTTGATTAACGTTTTACTGATAAAACACTAAAACTTATATAAAAATTATAATACCTTTTATATTATTATTATTATTAGTAGTAGTAGTAGTAGCAACGAGTCTCACTACACGTTTGGGCTGTACGCACTTACGCTAATGTGTAATAGTAGGGTGATTGTGAGATGAAATGGAGGACCTTACAAATTAACGTGGGATCCGAACCAAGATGGAGGCCTGGCGTTCCCCACATTCACAAGTTGTGATTAATACACGTATTGTCAGAGGTGAAGTAGTGGTTTGGCAATCATATAAATCTGTGTCGGGACCGAGGGTTAAACCCCCGACCCCCCAGTACCTTTTACACAACAATGAATATCTTAGAGAAGGTTTCTATTGATGCTTATTTTAAAACAAAAGTTTGTAAATCAAAATGGTAAATCGATTGTCCCTACATAAAAATAAAATATTTTAAATAGCTACACACTAGCTTAAACGCCGTTAAACCGTCTTTACCTTAGGGTTCATTTGCCAAGTTTTTACTAGAAGTAACAATAATGAGATTTTATTTCAGTTACTTAAAATGGTTTCTACTTAAGATATACAAGTTGAAGATTCTTAAGTTGGGGTGGAAGAGGACGCGAGACAATGTGTTTTGGCCGTTTTTATAGCAAAACATTTTTTTCGCCAGAATAAATAAAATATTGCTCCAATACAAACATAAGAGTTTAATCTTTTCGCATGTTGATATCAACAGTTCCTGAATATCTGTCATGAGCATATTGATATTATTTAACAAATTTTTTAAATGAATAGAAAAAGTTCTCGTTAAATTCCACAGTTGTGTCAGTTTTACTGGAGATGGATGCCAACTTAGTGTATCTTTCATGTGGCATAAACTTTAAATTGCCTATTTTTGGTTAGGTCACATTTATCACTAGGATAACACAGTAATTCATTCATAGCTACTATAAACTAAGGGAGAACCCCCATATTATGGTCTGTTTTGTTTCAAATCCGCTACGCGTCGTCCCTGTATAAAATAATAAGTCCATTTCATATGGTATTAGTCTGGTCTAGAGTAGAGATATGCCGCAGAAGTGCAAAGAAGTGATGTACAGGACATACTATTTCCCATTATTACAGTTTTCATCAATCAGAAACCTGGGTGATGAAAGAAAGGGATAAGAACAAGATACAAGCATGGGAGATGACATTTCTAAGGAGTAGGCTGGGAGTGACAAGGATGGACAGGGTGAGGAATGAAAGGGTGAGAGAAAGAGAGATTGAAGGAAGAACCCCTGAAGATATGCTATAGAAGGTGAGATTGATGTGGTATGGACATGTGAAGAGGATGGAAGAGGGGAGGAATCCAAGAAGGGTGCTCGAAAAAGAGGTGGTTGGGCAGGACGCCAAGATGAAAATCCAGGGACATGTGGATAAAGGGAGTGTGGAGAGGAGTGGATTGGGCCGGCGTGTAGGAAGAAAGGTGATGGTAGGACAGAAGTAAATTGAGTGGCTTATGCTCGAGACTCTAGATAGAGCTTGCCAGTGGCGGGAAATTGTGCAAGATGTTGATGATGAATAGTCAACATTTCTGGTGAGAGTGGAGGGAAACAATAAAGAACCCTTTCCTCTTTGGCTAAGTACCTGATTCCGTCTTTTATTATTTGAGGGAAATACTGAAACACAATGTAGAAAAGATGCCAAGAGTGGACTGGCAGGCTCCAAGCATCCCTGGACTACAAATATGACGGCCCTCAACACATATTAATCTATACCAATAAAGCTTGATTCACATGTTCACCAAAAATATAAAGAAGAATCTGCTGGAGTAGCATAGCAATTAACACGCTGCATGTTGACCCATGGTGCATTGCAACACTAACAAGAAACAGCTGATTATCAAATATAATTTATTTTCTAGTAGAGTGACGTATATTTTAGATCATTTCCCGACGGACGTTTTCAAACTATAACGCTGTATCTTGGTACAATTCAATACATCGATACACACGCTATCATATGCACATGTGTACTGATTTGATAAGGTTGGTTTTGAGATTTGATTGGTTTCTACCGTGCTGAAGATCTCGGGCAGAGCGTATAAAGTAGAGATAAGTTGGACTTCAGCAGAACATGACGCGCTGATGAGGCGGAAATCTTATGATTGGCTTAGAGCTCATTACGTAACCACGTTTCTGTTCTGCGCTTGTTTTTCGGCGAACGTGTGAAAACACAGTAAAGCTATGTGCCAATTTCATAGTACAGACTTAGTACGACTTAGTGCTATGCTTCCTGCTTCGGTGGCCACGTGGTCTAACGCACTACTCTTGTAGTAGATTGAACTGGCGATTACGGGGAGATTGAGGTTCAAATCTAGGTCGAGTTTACTGAGGGCGGTTTTTACTAAATTGTTTTTCACTATCCCTTCATGTAAATGTGGGTATAATTCCTTAAAAAATAGCCTTACTTATCCCTAAAACTATTAGCACTATTACTACATAAGCGTATAGCGCGAACGGGTAGTAAGATGCGGTGATTTAAAAATATGTGCGGGGGCTATATAGTAGCCCCATGGCTTCTCTGGTGCTGACTGACAGCTCACAGCTGACTTCTGACAGTCTACATTTAGGTATATAGCATAGATTTTGGACTGTCAGAAGTGACAGCTGCTAAACACATGTTTTTGCAGATCATATGGTTTGGCGTAGGGATACATAAGTTGGTCTAGTAACTTTCAAAGCCGTCAGCTGTTAACTGTCAGTCAGCACCAAAGAAGCCATGGGGCTACTGTAGGTCTACTAAATACAAGGCGTCAACTACTTAGACCATAATGGAATGGGCCAGTTTCATTTGTGAATCAGCCCATTTCATTATAGTTGAGTTAAGTGTCGTCTTGTATTTAGTGTAGTGCCACACTTTTGGAGGCGTACTAAACTTATGAAACTGGCCCGTATGTTTTGGTGTAAGATAAAAAGTAATCTGTTGAAGAATTATTAGTAAATTTAATCCCAAAGCTATTCCCGATAAGTTATCAATGATTATTTCGTTCTTCCCCATTTGAAATCTCATAATATGATATATATATATATATATATATATATATATATATATATTATTCTAATGTTTTCTGACATACTCAAAAATTATTCTTGATTGTTAAACTATAACTTGAATTATACTTTTGAAATATTTAAGTTTGCAAAATGACTCTCCACCCACTACTTGTCTATATTATAAAACTGATATCAGTCAATATTCACTAAACAAATCCTTTTTAGTTTGGTTTAAGATGGATTGTATTCTGGCCCAAATCAAACCGGTCCACCGAGATATCTCCCAGTGTTTTGGCGGTCCAGTATACCCCTGAAAGATGCGAATGCATGACATTTTAATGCACAAACCTCTCGAATGATTGACGTGATACACTGCTGAAACACGAGGCATGTGTGATCTCGGGGCAACAACAACATAATTCGAAATAAGAAACTGACACAGGGAACAAAATGTTAGTATCTGCCCAAATAATACGTCTTAAGACAGGTGTACACGCTACGATAAATCGTAACGATGTGATTGACACTTTATTGTTCAAATAAATCGGAAGAGTGAGTACTGTTTACATGCAACGATTTCTTGTCCAATATTCATTGACGACCTCGTTACACTCAGTTAGCTTTTGCCATGGAGGAAGTACTGTTGTGCTCTTATTGAGCCACAAGCAGGTAAAACTCCGATATAGTTCAATAAATTCATTCAAGAACTCTCGATGATTTTGTTTAAAAACTGCCATGATCACTTGAATAAAAACAATTGTCAACGAAACAACGAACTAGTGGACTTTGTTTAAAAATTGCCATAATCACTTGAATAAAAATAATTGTCAATGAAACAATGAACTAGTTCGACCCAACCTTTCCCGTGAACAGCCAATGCAAACTGAGTCAAATCGTAGAGATGAATGGCTGCTACTTGTTTACACGTTCCAACTTGTCGTTACGATTAGCAGAAAATTGAGGACGGTCAGCATCAGCCAACCAATCCAATCCCAATTCCAATAATTAGCCACAATGTTCTGTTTACACGCAACGATGAATCGTATCAATTCAATCGTAAAGATAAATTGCTAGCATTTATCGTAGCGTGTAACCTCCCTTTAATATGTAATAATAAAATTTTGTTTACAATTTGTTATATATATCCTGGAATCTATTGCTATTAAATTTGGGGGCAAATAAAAAATAATTAAACAAATGAAAACTCTTTATAATAATTTGATAATTTTAATTTCAGATGGGTAGGAAATACAGATGCATTACATAGTTTGTTGCTTGCTTGTCAACTACTTGTTTGTAGAAGATTCATAATTAAAACTACCATTTAATCTAATTTATCAATATGGTGAGCTAAAAGTTGAAGTTTGTGAGTGTGAACATAATTACTAAGCCAAGTTGTAGGTCCTTTGGACTGAAAGCATTTCCAACGTTATAAATAAAGTATACAATTAGTTGAGGTTTTTTTTGTTTGTTTTTTGAAAAATAGTCGATGTCTAAAACGGCTGGGCTTAGTTTGTATTTACTGTGGTAAATTATATGTGGTAAGTGCATAGTTATAGTTAGTTTTGTTCAAATACAATAAAGGTAAATTATTTACTTGAAATCCTGGAAAATATATATTTGGCTACGTCTTTAACTTTAATGCACATTTTTAATCTAAGGCAGTAGAAATACACATCATGCTTTTCCATCTTTTAAACATTCAAATAATTGTGTATTTTACCTTATCTACCCTGCTTATCTCACCGCCTTGCATTGCCACATTAATAACCTTTGAAAATAATATAATGATAAAAAAATAAGTTATCTATAAATTTCCATTTGTGAAAGTTAAAATCAGAACACTTTCCTTACTATTTGTAACTGTAACTGACAATCAGCTATACCAACATAGAGCTTATTAATATATTTCAATAATCTGAAATGTTATCAAATATCAATAAACAATATAACTTTGGTAATCACTTTGTTCATTATTATATGATATATATAATATTCAAACAATCTATATGTGTAGTATTGGCCTATGGATTTCCGAACACTCTATAAATAAATAATGACGTGCTCTTTCTCTCTTTACATGCTACATACATGATATATAATGACATGCTATATATATTGGTAATCATTCATTCATTATTAGATTATATAAATACATATATAGCATGCAAATTATTTATATATTATATATATATATAGCATGCAAATTATTTATATATTATGTTTATATAATATATAGCATGTAATTTTATATATATACATAGAAAGCACGCAATTATACAGTATATAACATGTAATAATGAACAAGGTGATTACCAAATTTTCTATAAACGTTTACAATAATCGGTCGGAAAACCAACTGCAACCGTTGAACTGACAGGGGGGGTACAAATAGTGACCCGCCGTCCAAGGAACCTTGCACCATGTTCCCAGGGCAATGTTCTCAAATACCGCTTTCACAAGTTTCTGGCAGGCGAAGTTCGGCCTTATTTGTGTTGCAGAAAGAACTGTATGTAGGTATTTTATAAAGTTTAATAATGTATAAATGAAATAGTTGAACACGTAAATGTGCATTAATCATAACACAAACCTAACCTGGGTTGCCATTGGCCCCTGCTCTACAAATGCTCCAAACGGGATGGGGCTAGAACATTCTGCACTTCACATTAAGTTATATAATTCATTATACTCACATAAAACGGCAGTTTTATAAAACAAATGTAACTAGGTTGGGTTCCAATCGGACTGATATCGATGATCTTCCAAGGAGCTTAGTAATAGAATAACGTATTGATGCTTCAACTGAATGTGTCAAGCTAGACCAGTAGTTACCAACCTGGATGTTTGTTTCCGGGCCTGTCTGGCCTTCATCGGTGAAAGGGAAGCAGCGTTTACCCTAGGCGAGTATTGGCTCAGTTTACTTTCGTGATTTATGTATAATCGTAGCTAGTATAGTGTTAAAATCTTGTTTTTAGGTGGTTTTTAGCAATATTTATTGTTTCTAGATATAATTATGGACACTATATTGCAAAATAATGTATTTATCACCCATTTACAGTAAGTTTAGTTTAATTTTACAACAATATTGACGCTGGTTTGATCCTCCAAAGGAAGCGGTTTGTTTCTTTGCGTACAGTAGTAGAATGAAGATTACGTCAAGTGCAGCAGTGGAAGAAGAGGCCTGTTCTATCAAATTTCACTTTGAAGCATAGTTTTTCGTTCCGGTCTTTTGACAATAAAAAGGAACTATTTGAAACAGGCAGACCCACTCCCATCTTTAGGCAACACCTCTCTCTCTCTATCTATATCTATATATATTATTATTATTAGCACCGCGTCTTACTTACCGTTCGGGTTATACGCACTTACGCTAATGTGTAATGGTAGGGTGATTGTGAGATAGATTGTGAGATGAAATGGAGGACCTACAGTTTAACGTGGAATCCGAACCACGGTGGAGGCCTGGAATTCCCCACATTCACAAGTTGCGATTAATACACGTCTTGTCAGACGTTTAGGAAGGGTTTGGTAACTAGATAAATCAGTGCCGGGACTGACATTGGTATGTTGTAACATGAATTTAAGATTATGTTAGCTGATTTCACCGTGCTTATTAAATTTAACTTTTTTTAAGGGGGTGGAAGGTAGCCAGCTTCCATTTCTCAGAATTGCGTGCTAGGTTAGAAAAGAAATGTTGAGACACACTAGTGTCTACTTGTATTTAGTATAACACCACTTTTGAGGAAACACGAGAGAGGAGTTTTTGGGCTTTGTACCTCGAGACTTAGAGACGCTTGCACACTGATTTTACCGTTATCCAAAACAAAAATCGTGGGAGTTGGCGAGCCCAGAGCCAGTAAGAGAAGTGTCAATGAGGTGCTGCCACCTACTGCTAATAAGTATAACTAACTATAAACAAAATAGAGCACAGCTGGCTCAGTAGGTATATTCACACTAAACACTACCCATTCGGGCTATACGCACTTACGCTAATGTGTAATAGTATGGTGAATGTGAGATGAAATGGAGGTCCTACAGTTTAACGTGGAATCCGAACCACAGTGGAGGCCTGGAATTCCCCACATTCACAAGTTGCGATTAATACACGTCTTGTCAGAGGTGAAGGAAGGGTTTGGTAATCAGATAAATCAGTGCCGGGACTGACATTGGTATGTTGTATCATGAATTTAAGATTATGTTAGCTGATTTCACCGTGCTTATTAAATTTAACTTTTTTTTAAGGGGGTGGAAGGTAGCCAGCTTCCAATTCTCAGAATTGCGTGCTAGGTTAGAAAAGAAATGTTGAGACACACTAGTGTCTACTTGTATTTAGTATAACACCACTTTTGAGGAGTACTAAGTCTGACTTTGAAACTAGCCATTTCCATTCTTGTCTAGGTAGGTGTTGTCTTGAATTTAGTGTAGAACCGCACTTGATCCATGCTCGATTTGACCATAAAACTAGCCCATAGTCATATTCCCATAGGGACAACAAATAAATAAACACATAGCAGCCCATTATAGCTTTAAAAATAGCGTCAATTTGTCAAAATTTAACACATAAGAGCTCACTTCACGACCTATTAAGGCTGTGCCTACCATGTTTGAATTATTTTTAACATTTTATCTGCTATGGGGAAAATATTGCGATTTCTGGAATTAACAATTCATAAATCTTAAAAAAAAAAAAATAGCTAGAAACTCCTACGATATTTGCACGGTTCCATTAAAACGTTTCCTATATTTATTGAAGGCTTAATTCTTTGACAGCAGAATAACTTCAATACAAACAAGTGGTTAAAATGGGCTCAAGCTACGAGAAACACGTGGAAAGTTTCCTACAATATTTATTCTAGAGCTAGAATTATTGTAAGTAAAAATCAAACTATTTTCCCACAAAATAAAAATGCAATGTTAAATATAAAATTAAATTAATATAGTAGAAGCAGAATTATTATTTAAAAAAATATATATAACTACATTCGAATACTAAACTAAAACGTAAAAATATGTGTGAGATTTCCTTCATTATAAATTTGACAAAGAATAAATTAGGATTAGCTTAAATGTGTTTTAATTACAAGTAATTACCTTTCAATTTAGTTGTATCTTTTTAAAATATAGTGAAACTATTTTAATGATCTCAATTCTACCATTTTATAAAGTAAACTACAGAAAACCGTACCATACTGTGACTTCTAGTTCGAGCTGAGTTACCTATCCATGTCAGGTGTTATCTGTGGAGTGAGACGATCTCTTAAATTGTATAACGTTATGCATTAAGGCATTAGCACATGAAAATAAACGTTTTTCCTTTGGATCTCTAGTTATACCTCTGACACAGGGGTCGGCAACCTTTTAGAATTGTTGTGGCAAAGTAGTATTGCAAAGTAACTCCGCGTGCCAACCAACCACCCAAATCCTTTATATCTTCATACCACTTAACTAGTACAACTATTATTATTATAACCGCGTCTTACTAACCGTTCGGGTTGTACGTACTTACGCTAATGTGTAATGGTAGGGTGATAGTGAGATGAAATGGAGGACCTACAGTTTAACGTAGAATCCGAACCACGGTGGAGGCCTGGCATTCTACACATTCACATAGTACAACTATTAAAACAAATTTTATTTGATCTTGTAAAATGTAAATATTTCTAAATTGAATACATTAAATATTGAATATTGAATATTTTATTATATATCAGATAAATAAGAATAAATACAAAAGTTAGAAATGTTTTTGCAAAATTTATGTTCTGAATACATTATTTTGAAATTTTGAAAAAATAACAACAATTGAATCACTGAAACATAAAAAACATTGTCATTAAAATTATTAACTCACATCAATGGGTTTTAATTAAAAATAAAGGTTTTATATTATCTTTATTCAAATCGTTCCGCGTGCCACGCTTGGCACTTACCGTAGGCCGACCCATGATCTAACATTTAACACAGCATTTTACCCTTAACGACAACCACTCACAACAAAACTCTTAAAAATGACTTGTTTGCTTTATTAATATTACAACATTCAACATGACAAGCCTCAATAATGCTCGATTTGTTAATTTGTCATTTTACTAAAGTGAACTGTTTTTTAAATAAATAAAAGGTACGGGGGTATACAGGGTAAGACAAATTTTAACTCAAATGAAGTTTAGTGCTACCATTTGTTAAGACAATCATGATCTCTTTGTAACTCAATAAAGCTCTTATCACTTGTTCGGTGTACAATAAAAACATAAGTTTGAAATTTTAATACAATATTTCACAAGTGTGCTTAGCAACGTTGCCTACTTGGAAATTACGAAGCTATTTTGCGAAGCGGATTGTCTCTTAGCTCGACGTACCTAAGCAGTCTAAGCACTATAATACTTAGGTGTCAATGTACAAAATAGGAAAAGAAGGAAGACAATGAGAAGTTCACCCTGAGAGGGCTCTTGTCTATGTGCTGATAACCCTTTCCCTATTCCTCTGAACGAGTTTACACAGTCACTTTAATATTTGCTCTTCGAAAACGTTGAATTGCGTTTTATTTTTACCCTTTTCTTGTTTCCTATTCTAGATATACATATGCTACCACGGACCTTTTTAATCTACATTCTGCCAAGAAAACTCCTACAAGCCATTTTCGTGACTAAGCCGAATAACCTAAGTTGTAAAGGATTTATAATAAATACGTTTACAAAAAACTATTTACAGATAAAAATTATAATGTTTTGAGAATTGTGGACTATTTTTAGAACTATTTCAAAATGTGTGGTTTATTTCAACGTTATATCTTTAAAACTATCTTAGTAAAACGTAAATTCACTAACATGGGAAATTCTATCTTAACGGTCGTGACATCACAGGTAGGCAACGTCCTTAAGGCAGCCAAAGGAATTATAAAGCAATTTTAGTAAACACATGTTTTCTTATTTGTTTCTTTAATATATTTGTATTGACAAGGTAAATAATATTTTATCCGAGGCTACCTAAAATCAAACTGAACACTCAATTTGTAATAATAATAATTATTAATACATTAAATAATAATTATAATGATTAATACATTAAAGACAAATTTCATCCAAATCAGAACAAATAACTTATCCACTGTAATTTGACTAAAGTGTTTCCCTAGTATATAGTTTACATCATTAGTATAAAAAACTGTTGCTAGTCTATTTAAATGAAAACATGGTAGTTTGTAAAAAGAGGGAAAAGGATACATATAGTATGATTTTGGTAGGAAGAACAGTAGAAGATAGTTACTAAAGTTACTAAAACAATGTTAATATATTCATACATAAAGTCATGTCATCTGCGGATGTTAATTTTGATAGATATTATCAATACCTATGAAATAACACAAATAATATAAGAAAATATTATCAATGTTGCCCGCAAAGAAATATGTTTTGATTTTCTCCACTGTTCTTCCAACCAAAATCAGGGTATAGGTAACAGTCATATTATTAATTTACATTTAGATTTTTCTTTGGCTTGATAAAGACTAGTAAGTTCTTGGAATTATTCCTCTTCAACATTTGATTGATATTTAAACTTTAAAACGACATTTGGTTCCTGCAAAGTTGAGGTGTGCTGTTGTTTTGGTCTATCTTTGCTGGGCAAAACTTGATCCTTGGCTGGTTTTACTTTAGGTATTTGTTTTCTGCTCAGTGGTTTCATCTGGTACATTTCCTTAATTTGGAGAAGTAGGGGACGCGGGAAAAGTTCCGTGTCTATGTAGTTTTTCTAGAAAAACTTTTTCGGGCTAAAATAAATCAAATATTTCTTCAGTAGAAACATGGAATATAGTTTTATTACGTGGGGATATCATCAGTTGTTGAGTATTAGTCCTGAACATAGCGCCATTAGATGACAAACTTTTAAAATTAAGTGAAAAAGTAGTAATTAAATTCCAGGACACCCTTGACAGATATTCAACAATTATTGTTGAGGTAACCATATGAAGAAAATTAAACTCTTTATGTGTCTACTGGAGTGATAGGGCTATTTTATTTAAATCGGCCAAATAGTTTTGCTATAAAAACTGCAAAAATACTTACTATATCTTACGTCCCCTACATCCCCACCTTAAAAATGCAACTCCTGCCCACCATTAAAATGAACTACTTTTGTAAAAGTAAAGGTGAATCAAGAAGCTAGATAGAGATGTGGATTTCACAGGTGATATATAACCACATGGGATAGAAGGGAAGATTAGAGTGAACAACTTATTTTATTCTCAAACCAGAAATATTAAAATATGAATCAAACTTTTAAGTTGATATCAAGGTGTAAATTAAACTGTATTAAGAATATGTCACTACACAGAAAACGTTGTCATCGTATCTACTATCCTCAGACTGTTACTCCCTTAATGAACTGATACTCCTTTCGCTTATACCATTAATTCATATAATTTTCACCAAACATCTCGTGTAGGAACTTACTCATATCATCCCCACTTAGAAACGGGTAACAGCTACTCACTGGCCTAAGTGGCTACTCTCGCAATAGACTAGATTTCTGATGACGGGTAGATCATGGTTCGATTCCAATACGATGATCTGAGGGTATTTTTCTTAAATGGTTACACGCTCTCTCTATCCACACAAATAAGGGTACACTTACTCTAAATTCAACTTTACTCATCCCTAACTCATTAGCGTAATAAGGTTTTTATTAAGTGCATAACCCAAATGGGTGGTAAGACACGGTACCAAACAATAAAGTTACTTGCTAGCTAGGTCTTTATTAGTCAACGCGTCACTAACACTTCTTTCTCCTCTCCACTCCTGGTGTCCAACCCCAAATCATCTTATTGGAGCGGGGGGTGGGGGGGAGGTACCACCATTACTCTAAGCAATCAGCTACCAAAATTTTAGACCGAAGGATCCCTTGCACCAAAAAACATACATTCTGGAACCCTCATAGCTTTTTACACTAATAGTATATGCATTCAATAACGACAGTTAAATTTTAAAAATATAAAAGTATAAAGCACATGGAAAACATCACATGTTCTGGCTGCGCATTTGCCAAATGAGCTTTATTCAGATTTAACAATAAATGGCCGTCCTAATTACTGATTCTATTTAATAGTGTGAAAAACAGATAAATAATATTCTAAAATGGCCTCACGAAGACAGAGCTAAATATGGCGGAGCCGGAGCTCTAATATATGCTTTGTTTTACACGGGGATAGAGTGAATACATCACATTGTTACTTAACACAGATCATAATCATCATCTCAACAATTGTTTACAGCCTGTGGCTAGGTCACTTTAGTAAAGTGCTTCCATCTTCCTCTATCCTTCCACCATTCTTTCTCCTTCAATTGCTGTCATTCTTCACCTTTCACTTGCACACTTTCTGTTATCTACTCCTCCCATCTATTTATTGACTTAACTTGTGGTCTTTTTCTTACCTACTTCATTTCAATGATTCTCTTTGGTATTCTCCCCTTATAAATAATCATTACATGCCTATACCAAATACCATCTCTTACTTCCTCTACTATCTCATGTACTCTCTGCACCCTCACTCTTTCTCGGATAACTTCATTACTAATCATGTTTATCCTCGTGAAAGCTAACAAGCTCCATGGCATAGATCAATATTAATGCTGAAAAAATAGTATTATTGTTTATGTTTTCCCCGTTAGTAAACATACTTTGTGATAACTTATGATTCTGAGTTGTATTAAATATAAGTCTCTCTTCTTAGTGTCACAAAATATTCTCCGTGAAATAGTTACATTCACTCATGACGTGAAAAGTTATGTTACACAGGTTAAAGGAAGGGGGGAGTGTGTCGAGCTAAATGTCTACTTGGTATTACATTGGAGGGTCAAAATAGACGAGAAAAAAGGTTTTGCGTGATTGATGGGTGATCACTAGTTTATATCTGGTGGTACCGGACAGACCAGTCTTTAAGAAATATTATTGTCAAACAAGAGAATACAGATATCTTTACATAATGTGTGATTATAGATCAACCAGGGATATCCCTTTCAAACACAGCCAGAAATGAAAAAAAACCCACCTTAAATACGCGTTACTCCCTGAGTTTGTTCATATTATATTTCTAATCTCCAACACCGCGCTTCCTCGTCACTTCAAGCTGAATCACGAAGTGACCATAAAGAGGAACATTAGACTCACCCAGACGGAGAGGAATAGTTACTATCAAAGAATATCAGAAGACCAGAATGTCAACTAGAGAGAGTTTAGGATTAAGATGCATTGAATAACGCCATCAGTAGTTTGATTCAAGAGTCAGAAACCCAAGCCACCAATACCACCTCAAGGAAACTACCCTTTAAGAACTTAAGGTCATGAGGATAGAGCTGTAGGATTATGGGATCCAACCACCTCCTTATCTATCCCAAAATGTCTTAATGTGAAGCTTAATATGACCTTGAATCGAACTTCAACTAACTTACTAACTTATAGAGGCATTCGTTTTTCAAAAATGTTCCATAGAAGAACAATTGCAAATAGTTTTAAGAGGTATTTAATTTACAAAAAATGTGCATGGGAATATTACTCTAAATATATTTTTAAAGAACGTACCTGAGGGGACCAGTTTAAATATCTTCTATATGCATTTAAAATTCTAATATAAATCTATGCAAGGACCGCTTCAATTAGCTTCTAAACGCATTCAATTTTCAACAATGTGTTGGGGGAAGACCACTTACAATAGCTTTTAGAGGAATCTAGTTTTTGAAAGATAAAATTAAAAAATCAGGCGAGTAACACTTAAATACCTTCTAGGGGCCTCCAAATTTAAAAATGACTGTATAAAATAAAAATGTTCTTATTTATTAGATTTTAGTAGTATGTCTTAACATCATGAAATTCATTTATGATTTTTAACCTTCACCCCACAAAGTTAAAATCTCCCTACGCCCATGCCTAAAGTTTACCTGTTAGAGCCCTAAGATTAATTGCTATTTATTCCAGAGTAAAGTAAACGGAGCATTTAGCGATTTTCAACAGCCACCAATTATTTGAGTAAGATACATGGTAATAAATAGACAACTTTTTCTTGAATTGTTCAATAATATTGACTAGCATGTAAGTATCAAGTATTAGTCATAATAAATAATCTTGAGAACAAACTATAAGTAGTAACATATATATATATATTAATACTCAGTGAAGCAAATTAAGTTATATCGATTCAAACTGTAGGCCTAATTGTATCTAACATTGTAGATCACAGCGATTTACGTATTTTAATTACTCAAAGATTGGCACCAATAATATAACCTGGACTACTTAAATACACCATGGCACATTTGCATATGTTTGATTAAATTAGAGTTTATTCAAATCAATAGTTAGCCAGGATAAAGTTTAATATGAGGGGAGTTTATGATTGAAATAGAGGCGGATAACAGCTTAGAAATATGTCTTTATTTTTAAATTGTTTAAATTTTTGGCGTTCCTATGATTTTTATCAGTCATAGTAAACTCACGTTCACTTTTTTTGGTTTTAGTAATATCAATCATGCTAGCATGAACCTGATATACAAACCTAAGATATTGTTTGGTTCTTGATTTGGGTCACATGTCATTTGATGCAGAAGCAATATAGCTTAAGTTCACTGTCTGTTACACACTTGCTATGACTTGCATACGAGTTAATCCTACTAACGATTCCCATTAGTTCATACGCACCAGTATGCCAGTATCTGACTGTAGATTCAAATATGGCTTCTCCAGGTACGGTTTCAAACATTATCAAATAATCATCATAATAATCCGGTTGTTTTTTATCGGGATGAACTTTTGCACTCGCTTTAATAATACGGTTCAAGCTTAAATCGGCACATTTCCCTTTGTAAATAGTTCCATTTTCTGCATTTAAAAGTTTGTTTTCTATTTGTTGGAGTATGTATTTAGCTGCGTCCGTCACCTCAGTACTTCCTACAGACAGTGGTCGATATTGAAAACATGTGCACCAATGAGGAGTTATTCCAGCATTCTCACAAGTCCTATCACCTATCACTTCTGAAAACAAATTGACACAGTTCGAGCACACTGAACTCATGTTATGTCTATTAGCTAGATAATTCTTGTCATTTCTTTCGAGGATGTCTCGAAGTATCATATGAATATCAAATGGAGATGTTAGTCGGTCACTGTTCATTTGTAGCATTTGATAGGCTTCTGGATACATTTTCCTAAATGATTCAGGTACCCAGATATAAATAAATGGTAGCCTCTCTTCCAACCAACCAATAAATGTTTGTCTAATTCTACCGTATCTCATTCCATGATCACTAAAGAACACGATTAGCGTTGAGTTCATCGCACCTGTTTCATACAATTCTTCAAAAAAATGTAGAAATTGGAAGTCCATTGATGCTGGTGTGTTAATATTACTGTGACTTAAATTATTAATCCAAAACAAACCAAAATAAGGATTTTTTTTGAAAGTACTGGTAAAGTCTGTAGTGTATTTTAATATGTGATCAGTAGTTGATGTTGAACCTAAGCATATATTTAATCTATCTTTCTTTTTTGTGGTCAATTTCTTTTCGGCGGCAAGAAACAATGGTCTTGTATAATAATCAGTAGGCGATTTCACAAAACCCGTTTTGAAATAGTTGAAGGTACCTATTTCTGGTTCATCTTCGACATAAGCTGTAATATATCCCTGGCGGCTAAAATCTTTCCATAAAAAAGGGCAGTCATCCATCTTGCTTTTCCTACCAGGCCAACACAAATGTTCAAGATATTGTGACTTAAATTATTAATCCAAAACAAACCAAAATAAGGATTATTTTTGAATGTACTGGTAAAGTCTGTAGTGTATTTTAATATGTGATCAGTAGTTGATGTTGAACCTAAGCATATTGTTAAACCATCTTTTTTTTTTGTGGTTAATTTTTTTTCAGCGGCAAGAAAAAATGGTCTCGTATAATAATCAGTAGGCGATTTCACAAAACCCGTTTTGTGATAGTTGAAGGTACCCATTTCTGGTTCATCTTCGACATAGGCTGTAACATATCCCTGGCGGCTAAAATCTTTCCATAAAAAAGGGCAGTCATCCATCTTGCTTTTCCTACCAGGCCAACACAAATGTTCAAGATTCTTTAACACTATAACCTGTTAGAATCGCCATCAGGTTTGGGAAAGTATTGTCTCCTATTTTGTTATAGCCTTTCAGTTCAGTCCAACCATTATTACGGAGGTGGGAGACAGTGTTTGGCATGGTACGGATTAGACTCGATCGGGACATGGAATCCAAACCAACCAGAATCACATTTAGTTTTCTTGAATCCTTGTCCTTGCACGGTTCACACTTTTTATTTTCTTCTAATTTAGATATGATGCTTTCTTTTATTTGAACCACAGCATGCATGTTGTTATACACCTCCTTTTGTTTAGAAGATTTAGAAGTTTTCTTACTGTGACACTTTACCAAGATGAATTCTTCGTTAGGTTCTAGTACTACTTCTTCATCAAAATTGACGCACTTACTTATGCTGAAAAAAATAAACATAGTTGTTAATAAATACCAAAAGTAGCTTTAAAGAAATTGATCAAAACAGTGAAATGATCTTTATAAAAATGTATACTAATTAGATGTTAAAGAATACATATTTAAAAAAAAAGACTTGATGATCAAACTTTCGTTAAACACTCGTAAAGCCTGATTCCACAGTAGCCAATAATAATTATAGTATTTTTTTAAATAGGACTTGTTAGAATCTTTACTTGTCTTATAGTAATGTACTATACAAATTTCAGATAGTTCTGAATGTTTATCTTATTCACAAATATCAAACTATCCTCAAAATCAAACTAGTTGTCTCTGAGAGTCATTTGGTTCTCTTTACCACCCTGTCAAACACTATAGAGAGTGTAGAAGTTAGTGGGCCCTTTATCAAACTAGACCATTAATATTAGGCCTGAAATTACAATATTTATTTAAGAGGCAGTTCGTGGGCTAGCCAATTCTTGACAGAACTGTAATAGTAGTTAGTTCGCTCCCGTTAACTCCCCAGTTGACCACCCACGCGAGCGATAGTGCTATGAATGTTTTGTTTATTGGATTTAAAGGTAAATTCTTAAGCTGCCTGTGAGAAAATATTTTACTAGTACACTAAGGTGAAGATTCGTAACGTGATCCGTGAGTGATAAGGGAAGCGGCGGTAATTTTTCACTACTGGGCTGTCTTTACGAACGTAACTCAACATTTACTTGGTTCATTAGGAATTAATTTTATGTTTACGCATATCACCGATAGTGAAATACTCAGTTAACTTCAAAATGGTGCAAATTGATATTTTTCAGCTTTGAATTGGAATAATTTGTGACTCTCTGTATTAATAAAATGAAGAGTTTGTTTGTCTGACATGAGCGTTGCACGATATCTACCAAACGCAGAGGGCTGAAAAAAATATTCTGCAAAAAATATGCACCTCAAAGCTGGAATTTTAAATCTGTAGCTAGATTTTTTCAAATTTGTTTGAAGCAGTGTCTAAATAAATAAAAAGGAAGAGATTATTTTTCTATCGGTTTGAATCAAATAAGAGCGATGCTCAGGGCAACCACGCAATGTATTGCATTACAAGGATAGGAAACGCCGGGTACTTCTGCTAATCTTTAATGTGAATACAAAAACTTAATATCGTCTGCGGTCAATCTTGGAATATTAGTCTGTCAACAAATTTCCCGTAGCCAAATGAGTTATTTTTGTGTTCTTATGCCTTTTTATGCCCTATTCCAAAGGGCGGCAATGTTAAAATTATTGGCATATGCTCATTTTACCACTTGTAAACCATTGCTTTGAACAACGATTTAATGGAGAAAAAAAGCATAACCACGTTTCAATTACTCTGATCACTGAAACACTGTAGCGAGAATGTATTTATACGGCACACTATGGATGTTTCAGCGGCGAGGTTTTAGCCATGGTGAACTAAGTAGAACCTGATCCTACTATGCTCATCGTTCATTTTAGATTATTACTTTGGATGAGTGATTGTTTGTATGGTTCATTCTTCTTTGATTCATCTGCAATGATCATCCAAAGTGAACCGTGGAAACTATTATAACCTTTTATATTGAAAATCAAGGCTACTCACTTATCTCTCACTCTTCACTTTTACTCATTCTAGTTCTTGAATATGACCTTGATCCTGCGTGGGCTAGTTCACTAATTTCATATGTCTTATCTTATAAATTTAATTATACATTGATAAATCTAATTTATTGACACTATCGAATGACCCCAATATAAGATCATAACTATAGGGTGTGTTATTATGTACTATTTAAATGGCAATAATACCTTGATTTTCTTCTGAATGAACATGTCTGAAAGCTATAAAAAGCTACCAAACTTACTTTCACTTATTCATTCATACGTCACTTTATATTATCTCCAGCTGTGCAATGTACATTTTGATAATTATTATCAATACTTACAAAATAACATTCATAATATCATCAAAATTCTGTATTAAATCGCCAAGCTATTATATTTGTAAATTACAATTATTATTATTATTAGGTGTTCTGTCTTACGACAGATCCATTCATTTTGTCTGTGAACTTAGACTGCCAATGCACCCTGTCCTTTGCCTCCTCCTTCAGTGCCCAGGAATTTCTTATTTCCTTCAAGTCATCTAATATTTGAATTCTGCTTCCTAGGCTACTCTTTACCTCAACCATGCCTTCTCTAACGTCGATAAAAAGACAGATACTCCTAAGGATGTGATCGAGCCAGTTTGCTTTGCACTGAAGAATCGCATTTAAAATAACCGGCCCCATGTTGTAGTGGTCAGTGCATCTGGCTATCAGCTTATGGGTCCTGGGTTTGATTTTCGGCTGGTACCGTGGGTGTTTTTCCTTTAAGTGGAATGACCCCAGCGGTCACCAGGGTTTGGTTAGTTATGCTTAAGTTAGGTTAGGACTCAGCCCAGCTCCACACCTTCATAATCACTATCATCATCATATTATTGTGGGAACGGCGCATAGACAACTTCCTGTGGTGTACTCTGGGCAACGTTCTGTGCCAACAGAGCGGCTAATAGTATACACATAAAGTGACTTAACCTGGATGATACATCTGTCTCGGTCAAATGTACCATACGATAAAAACAAAACACATTCAAAATTGTTCTCTCCTTAGCATATCTAAATATCATATTCTTTAACTTGAAAAATGACACCTAGACCCAGGAATTGAAACCGGGAACTTTGTATTAGTATGCCAATGCTCTAACCACTGAGCTATCATGGAGTCGGTCCGAGCCTCCAGTGGCTGTGGTACCACTGATAGATCATTATAGTCGAAGATTTTCACACGCCCACCAGATTAATCCTTAAACTATGAGTTAGGAGTTACCCTTGGTTAAGGATGAATTCTGTGTAGGTCAGTGTCTAGAGGATTGGCGTACTAAGTCTAAGGTCATGGGTTCGACTCGCGTCCCAAGATGTCATTTTTAAATTTAAAGAATATAATATAATATAATAAAATGTAATCAATGTTTACCGCTAAAATACGTTTGTCTTTTCTAAAAAGTGTTTCATATGTCCATTCCGTAATAAGATCAGGGTATATAACTTCTCCGGCTCCCATAGGTGATTTTAGAGTGTACCCAAAAATGACGAGGGGAAAAAAATAGTCGCGTTATATTACGGTCCTGTCAATCATTGCCAAAAACCCACCAATCTTGCCTTATTTATTGCAAACAATCTCACCTGTACAAGTTGTCTGCAGACGAGTTGTAATTCTCTGTAGAGACTGTCACGCGGGTAACGATGGAGTAACAGCAGAACAACTTCTGATGTGGTGGAACATATTTGGAGATCATCCCTGAATCAATCATCAGACTGTAAGAACTTGTGCTGTTGTCTCTGGTCGTCACGTACGTCAGAGGGCCGTGTTTCGAGCAGATGATGGGATCACTTCTTCTCAACATCTTTTTTATTGACGGGTCATATGGGTCTATTTCTGGTATTTGGCAGCTAGGTGTCCATACCAAATAACCGTCTTTCGCTGGAAATAAAATATGAATGGTTATTTTAGTATGTTGATTTAAAAATGAGACCCAGGTGGGTATTCAAACCCTGGTCCTCCAGCACATAAATTCGTAGGATGAGGGTCAAATCCATGTTTAGGTATAATTTTATAGAATTAACCTGACAACCCTTTCAAAGTGTCATTTAAAATACGTGTTTCCTATTTAATTATTTTAAACTACGTTTTGTAAAAGAATTAACAGAGTTAGCTCAATGATAGTGGGCATTATTCTTACTCAGGTAGGTCAGGGGTTTCTAAGTATATTGTAGTAGGGGTGATTTTTCCATGAATGCTTTTCCATATTATCGTCAGGATATACTTGTGCCTCTCCTTAAAACAAACATTGAAGAGCTATATGAATTATTTATTCAGTGAAACTGTCTGAATATTGCAGGCAGTTCAAAGTATTTATTTTATTTTAACCACGCTGCCTACTTGGATATTTCAAAGATATTTTGCAAAGCGTGCTGCATCTTAACTTTACGCATATAAGTAGTCCAAACACTATCACACTTTGACGCCAATGTACAAAATAGAAAGAAAGGTAAGACATGTAGAATTTTACCCTGAGAGGACTCTTGTCTATGTGTGGATAACCCTTTCCCTATTCCTCTGACGAGTCTACATAGTCACTTTAATATTTGCGCCTTGAAAACGTTGACTTGCTTTTTAATTTTACCTTTTTCCTGTTTCCTATTCTAGATATACATATGCTACCACGGAATTTTTTAATCTACATCCTGGCAGGAAAAACTCCTACAAGACATTTTCGCGACTAAGCCGAATAACCTAAGTTGTAAAGGATTTATAAAAAAATATGTTTATAAAAAACTACTAAAAGATAAAAATTAATAATTTTGTGACACTTAGGGAATATTTTTAGAATTATTTATGAGTTTATGGTTTTTGTTTCAACGTTATATCTTTAAAACTTGCTGAATAAAACATGGGAAATCCTAGCTTGATTAGCTGTGACGTCACAGTTAGGCAACGTCCTTAAAACCTTATTTTAAATGCTTAAATTTATGAACGAGCTATTTTAAAATCTTTATTACACTGTTATTAGAAAATTGTCTTAAATTTAAAATTCAATTAATACAGTAACGAGCAAATTTATTTTAAATGGATTTATAATTTTAACTTTTTTCAAATACTCAATTTTTTACCCTTATTTATTTAGGTGCAAATATTTCTATGTGTTATTATTATTATTATTATTATTATTATCACCGCGTCTTACTACCCGTTCGGGTTATACGCACTTACACTAATGTGTAATGTTAGGGGGATTGTGAGATGAAATGGAGGACCTACAGTTTAACGTGGAATACGAACCACGATGGAGGCTTGGCATTCCTCACATTCACAAGATGTCTTGTCAGAGGTGAAGGAAAGGTTTGGTAATCAGATAAATCTGTGTCGGGACCAAGAATTGAACCCCGGACCCCAGCACAGAAGCCCAACACCTTACCCCTAGACCACCAGGTCACCGCTTATGTGTTTTTAAACCCCCGATAGAAAAAATAATTTAATTCAACGGTAATGTTAAACTTCTTTTGCAGTTAATTATCTATTCTGAAATCAAAGAAACACAATTTTGCGTTCTCTAAATTTGGCAGAGTATTCCTTAAAGCATATTAGCTACATTCCGTAGGCTACGGCTAAAAATAATAATTTTAGTGCTTTTTTGAATTTGTACATATTATTATGTTATTATACTAATTTAAATATTCATCCTCATTTAATACAATTATTTTTATATTTAACTTAGCTAATATTAATTTATCATTTCCTACTTTTATCAAACCCAAGACACAAATCTCCATAAATACAGCAGAAAAATCAGCAACACCTAAATATGCCATTCAATGAGAAGCCAAATCAATACCAAAGTCAGATGAATGGATGATTTACGAGGGAAATTACATAGAGCTTAAACTCCTTTTTTTCCCCATCCTACCATGTCACGTGGCGAACTATAAAGAGTTAAAGGTAAACAACATCAAAGTCTGGCATGAATTGAAACCATACGGTTATATTGAGAAATATTACTTACATATAAGAGGATATATATACTAAACAAAATAATCCATTTTATGTATTATCTGGGAGTGGAACATACTCTCGAAAGAATGAATGCATGGACGTAATGGCAGGGTGAGGGTGTGTGTGTTGGGGNCTACCTAATATTTGTGACTTTACCAAATGTCTCTTTAAATATAAAATTAGTTGATTCATTTGTTTAAATAGCTTAACCACATGTAAAATTTCAGTTACTTCACCCATTATTTGTATGCCCTTAGTAAACAGATTGACCTTGATTTATTTATGGGGACATAAGCAAGCCAGCTCACACTGCAAGGTGGACATATATTTTATTTATGTCACCTTGGCTTAAAAAATACCTGAGAAACAGAACACGTCAAATATAATTAATCACGTGGTTGTGTAACACACATTAAGATGTAATAAATTATTTGCTACAATATTTAAATGAGTAGTTAAGGACAATAGAGAAGTAAGTGGTCTGGGGAAGTGAGTGTTCACTTAAATTAAGGTGGAGAAATAGGGAACGCTAAAAAAGGCCAGTTTTTTACAGTTTTTATAGCAAAGCTTTTTTTTTGCAAAATAAATAAAATATGGCATTAGTGCAAACATAGAGATTAATTTTCTTCACATGGTGATATCATCAGTTGTTGAATATCTGTAATGAGCATAGCGGAATTAGATGACAAACTTTTTAAATGATGAGTAAAAGCTGTCATTAAATTCTAGGACACCCTTCACAGATATTCGAAAGTTGTTTATATCACAAAGTGAAGATAATTACCCTTTATGTTTCTCCTGGAAAATTATTTGATTTATTTGGTCCAATCTAATTTTGTTCAATCCAAATTATACAAAAAAAAAACACTGACCTTTTCTCGCGTCCCATACAGTCCCACCTCAAGTGGTAAATATTATACATAATACAATGAATAATAGTCTTGGAAGTTGGCCTGTGCTTAAACCTGTCTCAAATATAGTGCAAATTATTGAGAAAGATCTATTTTAACCTGGGGTGAAATGGAAGACTCGAATTTATAAAAACGTGAAATAAAGTATTTTTGTACATGTACAATGGGTAAAGTTAAACATTTATTTTAAATAGCTATTGATTAGTGAGGGCCAATCTAACAATAATGTTAGTCTCCTTAAAGCTGTAAAGTGAGGATCCATGACTGGATCTGACTAAATCGTATGTTAGAACAATCTTCATTTAATATTTTTGTTTCGTTAATTTATGTAATATGACTATGGTTATTCTATAAATTAGAATTCCAGCCTTCCGATTCACAAATATTCAATATATATTTTTTTAATCTTAGCTAGGAAAATTGAGTAAATAGTAAGAAGATGTCAGATAACAAATTGTACATTCTGCTCAACCTGAAGGGAAGCAATCATACCTTCATTGTTTCCGCTACGCCCCTATCTAGCATGCTACACCATAGTGGAATCAAGCAGGGAACTCTTGTTACCTTATAGTATAGCGGAGGGGACAATCTAACTACAACGTATTCTAACCCAAACATATTAATTTTCTGTTAATAGCAGTTTTACGCGACACGTGAAGATTACTGACACATGCTCAGAGATGAGTTCTTCTCCGCAGCAACAATGACCACTTGATGGAGGAGGTTACTCGAGTTGCCAAAGTTCAGGATGTAGAACATGGAGACTACCATGAGGCAGATAATGAAAGCAGACACTCGAAGACACGGACGTAGCTGGGAGCCAAGACCAAACACCATAATGGCCTCTTGTTTGCATTCCTGTTGAAATTAAAACACACACAAAAAAAAAGTTAGTCCCAAACAATCAACACGTTGTTGTTGAAATAAATAACAAAACTAATTAGAAAAGACCAATCAAGAACACCTCTTAATTTTTTATTAAATAAACCTTAAAAACTTTAGGGAATGAGGTAACAATAATTATTGACCCACTTTGGTGGTCGAATGCTGGGGTCACCCTTACAATAGACTGGAATGCCGATGACGGGGAGCTCAGGGCTCGAATCACGATGGAGTATACCTAGGATGATTTTCCCTAAATTGATTTTCACTCTCCTTCCACGCAAATACGAGTACACTTCATATAAATTCAAGCTTCCTTGTCCCTATCACATTATAGTAATTAATACACATACGTATGACCCGAATGGGTAGTAAGTAATGCTGATAAAATATTATTGATGGTCCATTCTGGGGTGTTTTTTTTAATAGATAGTACGTTTGTTAGAAATATGTTATATTCTATTTGTACGATAGGAACAGGTATTAATGATTTAAAGGGACACGTATATAAAGAGGGTTTTGTTCAGAGGGGTAAAGGTGGAGTTACCTTTCCATCAACGACGCCCTATATGCAATACAGGTATATCTCTTTACTGGGGATTCACACATTCACCAAAATTCAAAAGTAGAACAAATAAGTTCCCCCGTGATGAACCTCAATCATTTCAAAATATGTCTTTGCTATACGCTCTTTCCACAGTGCGAGTTGAAATAATTTCAGCTTTGTCCTCTAAACACCACAACGAGTTGTTTAGAAGACACAGCCAACACCATTATAAATCGCGTTTTCATAATTCTACGTCCCATCTCTTTTAAACACGATTGACAAGAGTTTCTTTTCACTTGCAATTAATGGGACACGGCACCAATACGGCACAGATCAACACATTTATAACAGTAAATGTGACACTCCTGGGTTTGGAGCGACAAACAAGATGGGGATGGGATCACATTGATCGGCCTATTATTATTCAACGCGAATTCTCTGTGAAACTAGACATAGGCGTGTTGAGTGTGTTTAGGCGATTCGAAATAACTCGTAAAAAATAACGCACGTGTGCCTACCTGTGTTGAGCTATGTTGCGACACATTAAAGTTTAAAACACACTTTGTGACAACCTAAAGTGTTTTTATTACTCGAAAACATGAGATGTTGGTAATTGTTTATTTTTAATTCACTTTTAAATGCGTCATGTGTCAAAATGCATTTCTGTGGCCATGAAAATTGCAACTCCATTCAAATATACTTTACTCTCTATCTTTGGCGAACATGTGAATCAATATCTAGACTCTAGACCAGAGGTTCACAAACTTTATTTGCTCATGGCACACTTTTCTTTTGTTTTTATTAGCACCACGTCTTACTAACCGTTCAGATTTTACGCTTATGTACTAATTACGCTAATGTTTTTAGGGATTAATAAGGTTATATTTATTGGAAGTGTACCCAAATTTGTGTGTAGGGAGAGTAGAAAAACATTTGGGAAAAACCACCCTTAGTACATCCAACCGAGATTCAGATCTTGATCTCCCCGTTAACGGCAGTCTAGTCTACTGCGAGAGTAGCACGTTAGACCTTGCGGCCACCGAAGCAGGTCACGGCACATTTTGCCGTGAGTGCTTGCGGCACACTGAATATGCAAGTTGGCGACGCTTGGGGAGACTCGGATAAGCGCATGTTCAGAAAAACTTCTTTCAGATTAACAGAAACTGAGTGTTTGTCCTTTACTCAATCACGAATTGAACTTTAGTGGAAGAAACAACAAGATTCTCATTAATCACCCAACTATTTGATTTTAAACCAATAAATTCCCAGAAAAATAAAATACTAAATCTTTTGAACATTTATCTCTTATTTATATTTAAAAAAAGAACTACTTTTAACTATTTTTTGCAAAAACAATAAAATAACGTCCATAATTTTGCTAAACACCCTTTTAGAACCACTGGTCTAGACCGATAAGCCACCGCTGCGGGCATTTATCTGTATCTGAGTGAAAGACATCACAAACCATCTGGACAATAAAGATATATTATAATAATAATAATAATACTTAGCACCGCGTCTTACTACCCGTTTGGATTATACGCTTTAAGTACTAATTACGTTAATGGAATGGGAATTGGGAAGGTTGAATTAAAGGAAGTGAACCCGCATTTGCGTGGAGGAAGAATGGAAAACCATTTAGGAAAAAAAAAACCAATTCACCCGACCGAGGTTCGAACCTCGATCTCCCCGTCCTCAGCAGTCGAGCTCAACACGACAAGCGCGTTAGCCAACTACGCCACTGAGGCGGGTGATATATTATAGTAGATCATACAAGAAAAACCAATCACATCGCATACATGAGTTAGCCTACTATTGAAATAAATAGTTGTTTCTATATTTGTTGAAAATGATAATAAGTAAATTATAAATAAACCCATTAAATGAAAGATTTTATTTACTTTTCTTCTTATTGGGATTAAAAACATACTAATTAAGGGTTATTATTGATTAGCAAGAATTTATTTATATATCAATTAAATGTGATCAAACAATAGCCACATCTAATGTGTTTTAACTTCAAGAAATCACTATACACTTGGACTGAAAAAAAAATCAATGAGCCCCTCTTCTTTGTGTTGGATCCGTTTTCTTTCGTTTGTGTTCCTGTTTACATACATTCAAAACAGTTAAATATAAGAAAAAAAGTAAGACAATATAATTTATGACTTTGTTGAAAAAATACCTTCTCTCAATCAGGCATACGTATACATTGCTTAAAGTTTCTTTGTTTTTCTTGTTAAAGTAAATAAATTAACCAGATAGAAATTAGCTACGAAAGGAAACTTAGAATAAGGTTATCTTTAAGAAAGGTAATATTGTATTTGTAGTCCCTATTGAGGGTTTTTCTTAGCTAATATATGTTTTTAACACAAGATTTTTAAGGGGATCACCTACCAAAGCACTGAGGTGCGTGGCAGACGTCAAGAGATCCCGCGTTATTTAAGAAGTGATTTGTTATTTTAAACAACGTCTGATATTAAAATGTAGATGAACAGTATCAACGTGTTTTTATAAGACTAATATATAATATTTTAACCTCTGTAATTAAAAAATAATCATTAAAGGGTACAATTAGCTTATTTCCAGTGATGTCACGTGAAACGTCACCGCTATGAGATCAAAATAAATTGTCAGAACCATAGATGATATAGTCTTATTTAAAATTCTCTCATAATAAATACAGTAATGCGAGGACATTTCACTTCAAGTCTTCAAGTGGGTAGTGTGCCCTGAATGACTTAATTTATAGGGTAGTAATAGGGAGGGCAGTTTAGAGTGAGAGAACCTGCATTATTGTCTAAAGAGGTAGAAAAATCACAGTATGTCACACCTGGAATACCATTCTAGCCACTTTTATTTGATGTTTGAACCTCAAGCTTCACTTGCTGAAGGAAATAATAAACTAAACCAACACAAGGAAATAAAAAAACATAGCTCCAAGTTGGGTCCATGTTGAGAGAAATAATAAACTATTTCGAATTATTATAGTAATTAGCCACTTAGATTTTCTTTTTGCTAAACATTAACCTTATCTCTTTCACGTTTTTATTGAAATAAAATCAATAAAATAATGTTCACGAAAAATGTTAACAACCTTCGTTCACATTTATGTGTAAGCAGAAAATTGATTATTTCATTATTAGATTTAATATTATTTGTCTATTCATTATTTTTACTACTGGAATATTATAAGAGAGAATATAGTGCTGTGAAGATTTACTTTGTTATTTTATGATGTAAGTAAAAATACAAAGTATTACCTCAACTATTCTTGTTTTTTAAGAAAAAAATAATGCACACGTTAGTTTTATGTTTTCACTTAAATAAACAAGAATACACGCTCAGTATATTAAGAAGTTTATTAATTTTAGGATAAAAAAGAACTACCATTTGGACTGGAATTTTTTTAAAGCTGTTTACTCACGCGAATTCCGTGTCAGTCACGCCACTGAGCCTGGCAGCTAATTCGTATTGATTTCACTGTTATTAGTGTAAGAGCTTACGTCAAGAGAAATTAACTTCCTGCCAAATCTCAACAAAATTAACTTCATCTTGGAAAATTAATGGAATAACTTGATAGGTTCATGTATTATCGACGAAGCTTAGATATCGAGGATTTCTCCATCATGCTGTGACTCACTATAAAGGGCCACTCAAAGGATTAAGGGGGCCTCTAGCATTGGAATTTTGTGTTTCATTGGTATTCTTTTTCTTCGCTATCTTTAAATATTTACCATTATATAGCCAATATCATAGGCGTTTCAAAAATTACTACGAATACCGGATTTTTAAAAATTGGAATGTTGTTATTGTTTATTCATATTTAAATCAACCAAATTAATCACGATTCACGTTTAAAAGGTAAATTAGCTAATTTCGCAGACATATTTTATTTCGGGCATTTCGGGCATTCAAAATTTTAAAAATGCTACAATTAGGTTTACATTTGTTTTTATAGCCATTTTACTATCCTTATTTAAAATTCGTAAAAACAAGAATTGTGAAACCAGCTTTAGTGGCCGAGTGGTCTGAGGCATCATTCTCACTATAGACTGGGTTGCCGATGACTGGAAGGTTGGGGTTCAAATCCCAGTTGGGTTTACTGAGGGTATGTGTTTCCTAAATGGTTTTCCACTCTCTCTTCACGCAAATGAGGGTACAATTTCTTATCCAGAAAACATTAGCGTAATTTGTGCATAGTCTTATAGCCCGAACGGGTAAAAAGACGCGATGCTAAATAACCTCAACAAAACCTTTCGCTTAATTGAGGTTTCTCAAAGGATAAGGTATATCGTATCGATCTGAAAGGGGCGTGACCCTATCATCTTTTAGATCGCATGGAAATATCTGATAATACCTCTGCGACCCACCACAATCAGGGAAACTGGGTTAAAGTTGATGTTCTGGTTGCTATTCCTAGCGTGGCGTGTAAATAATATTAAGGGCAGACCTTTGGTTTATTGTGATTGCCCTCCGAAATAAGAAGGTTAATTCATGAAAATACAGTACCTTAAAGTGTTTACATAGGAGAGCACTGAGACAAGTTACAGACGTTTAAAAATTCCACTTATTTAAGAAATAGTTTAATATTTTAAATTATTGTTTACGCAAAAAAAAAAATAGGAGAAAAGTACCAATAAGTTCCTCACCAGGTTAACAAAAACACATTTGAGTTCAAAGTTTAAAAAACCAAAGTTTTAAAAGCGAAGTTTAACTACGTGAATCGGCGTGTATGTGCACCGTAATAATAATAAAAAACTAGCTAACTTTCAAAGATGATTTACGTTAAAATTAGCACTCCGGAGATAAAAGTAAAACGCAAGAAAAATAACTCTAGCCTTTCTCTAGCAAAAGGGAAGTCATGTTCCAATAGGGCCACAACAGAATATTATAGCTTAGGATTGTTTTAGTGTGTTTTTACGTATCGACGATGTTATTTTTTTAAACTGAGAAATAGCCACTATGATCCCCCTCACCAACAACCTTTCTTTCCTTTCTTTGACACTAATATATGAACATGTAGGGAAGACAAGCGAAGAACATACATATTAAATCACTATTATATTTGAAGGGTACAGGAAGAGATACATTTTCCAGGACAACAATTTTAATATGTCAAACCCATAAAGGCTCTAGCATTTAAAAACAATTAATTCCATAATGAGAGATGTGTACCTCTCCTAACCATTCTAAAGGGCATTAGAAAGGTCCATGATTATCTGTTTCTAACAGATGGAAGCACTAACTCCATTTGAGCTAAAATTAGCCCTTCCCCTATTTATTTTTTCCTGTGCCCTTCGTTTATTTAAGCCAAAGTAATTTTTTGTTTGTTTTTTATTATTATTATTATTATTATTATTATTATTATTAGCACCGCGTCTTACTACCCATTCGGGTTATACGCACTTACGCTAATGAGGACCTACAGTTTAACGTGGAATCCGAACCACGGTGGAGGCCTGGCATTCCTCACATTCACAAGATGTCTTGTCAGAGGTGTTTTTGTTATAAAAACTAGTAAAATAGCTACCTATCTTAACGCGTGTTCTTATCCACCTCACCTTAAAGATAAAGGTATCCAAACCCACCCCGACATTTTAGCTGCCACTAGAGCATCCGTGTTCGATTTCGGGCAGGTGTCCAAAAATGTATCATTGTGAAACTGGTTCTGTCCCCCATTCATTATCTTATGGCCCGCATTGGTGGTTGCATGACAGAGGTAGTAAACTTGTGGCCCACGGATTGGAGCCAGCACACAGGTGTGCTTTGTTTAGCCCGCACAGGGGTTTATTTTTTAAAACTAATTATTAACCATGTGCTTACACCATAGTTAATTAAAAGTATCTGAGTCAACCTACTTGCTGGTCCAAATCCCAGGTTTTATAGTAAAGCCAGGCAAAAGTTCAGACTTTTGTAATTTTTGTGCAAATATAAAGCCTAAAACATATTTTTAGAGATCAAAAACATTTTTTATGACATAGCGCGACATTGACTGACTTAAGTCATATATATTAGGGGTGTGTAAAGTCCACTTTTTCAATTCGAAGCGAACTTGAATACAATAAATGAAATATTCTCGAAGCAGTATCGAAGTTTAAATATTTTCTTTTAGTTGTTTTATGTTGAAAAAATATATTGTTTGGAAAATATTATATTATTTGGAAAATGTTTTATTGTACAATTGCTTGTAATATTTCGTGTTACTCTGACAAACCAAGCTATCATCACAACATGCAATTCAATTTCTTCAGAATTATTCCATATAAATATTAATTTGTAATGTACAAAACAGAACAGAATGGCTATAACTGAACATAAATGGAGTATTTTAGTTGTCAATATTTTTTATTGGCGAAGCTTCGAAGCCAGAATCTGTTTCGAAGCAAAGTCGAATCTGATGTTTGTTTCGAAGCCAAGTCGAAGTTTGCAAGCTTCTCACACCCCTAATATATAGACAAATTGCTGCCCCTATTGAAAAGTTGTATTTGGTAAAACTAGAGAATTTTTTTTCTAAATATTTTTCATCCTCAAATTGTTGATTCTCTTTTAAATATTTTTAAAATATGAAATTTCAGGTAACATCCAATGTGTATAAATTCCCTGTATAACCAATTGATTTATGTTTTAAATATGTACACTACATAATGTTTAATCTTAATGTAAGCAAAGAGGAGAAAGAATGAGGGGATACGCAAAAAAAGTAAAGTAAAACCCCTACCTAAACAGATCTCGCACTGATTACTCTATCGATTCCAGTAAATAAAAATGTAGTAAGACGCGGTACTAATTTTTTTTAAATAAACTAAAAATAGCAGAACCGTGTGCGTCAGAACTGTTTACCTCCAGATATAGACTTTTTATTTTATTTTTACTATCTGAAATTATTGAGGTGTATTTGACCTCACCTCGTTCCTGCTGTGACCACAACACCAACCCTTGTGGCAGTTCCCAAGCAATTTTACGAAATTCTCATGGGGTAATGACGATTGCTTTTGAGCATGACATTTCCCCATCCATATCACTCAACCCCTTTCTCCCACAAATATGTTGCCTCAAAGAACTCTCTTAATCCGAGTTCTGTTAAGATGTTCTTATAAATGCTTTGGTTTTATTTTCTCTTGTAGAGAAAGTTAAAATATTGAAAATATTCTGCCTCGAGCCTATGATGGACATGGGCGTTTTATGTAACCCAAAGTTAAGGATTAATTGGGTCGTTTATTAATTATATCTATCTGTGTGTATGTATCTGAGGGTGGAGTCGAAATGGTTAGAAGAATTTAGTTCAAAATTATATTTAGATGTTATTATATGGTTATATCTAGAGGATAAATAATTATGGTTTTAATTATACCTCTAAAAATTAAGTTATTTTCCTGAAAACAACTGTTTGAATATTCAAAAAATTTCAAAAAAAAAAAAAGCTTCAACAATTTTATTAAAAACGTGTATTTTCATGTGTATTTGTGTTATATAACATTTTATACGTTTAATTCGTTAAACAATTTATTTCATGGTAATTTATAAAGAGCCAATTTAAAAAATATAAATTAATTTTTCATTTTGGCTCTATTTCTCGCTTATTTTTTCATTGTATACAAATTAAATAATTACGTTGTGTTAGAGATGAGGAAGGCTGAATTGATAGGAAGTGTACTTGCATTTGTGTGGAGGGATAGAGGGAATATAATTAGGAAAAATGGCTGGGATTAGAATTCCAAACTCCTCGTCACTAACTAACCAGGCTAGATGATCTTGTCGTTTAGTCCACGTGTTCACTGATGTAGGCCACAAGGAATATTAGCAGCTTCATCTAAGGTGTTGAAACAATTAAAGTAGATTAAAGTAAAAATATCCGTATTGGCGTGGAGAGATAATGGGAAATCCACGTCGATTAAACCTCCACACCGGTGTGCCCGGTGGAGACTCGACCCGATAAAGCTTCTCATAACCGAAAATCCATAAGAATAGTGTGGTACTGGTGCCTTAGACCATGTTACCACTAATCAAAGTAGGTAAATATTTAGCGCACATAGCAAACCAAATAATTAATTAAAATTAGATGAAAAATATCATATTGACACTGGAATTTAAACCTGAACGTTTGTCTTAACTTGTCAATGTTTTACCGCTGTGTTACTCAGGTTTAGTCTCATGCTTAAGATCCTTTCTTCAGCGATAAATAAAACATATTAGTCTTGTCTAAAATTTGTCCATTATTAGAATATAATTAGTATTATAATTATGTTAAATGGTGTGAACATATTTTCAGTGATCGGTATATAAAAATTGAGGCTATAAAAAAAAAGTAAAGCGTTTAGCTATGCTTGTAAAAATAATCAAACTTTTAAAAGAGGTGAAACATTAACACAAATCTTGGAACTGAAATACGATTTTTTTTAAAGTGTGGTCAATGTGGGCAAAACATTTCGAAAATAAAAATAGATGTTAACCAAACCTAGTTAATATTATCTAGACCCGCTAGTAAAAATTAATTACGCTGTCCATACTGCCCAGGACAGTAAAAATTTAAATATAGTCTTTGTTTTATAGTTAGTGCTACTTTTATGAAAACTAGCATTATTTTACCAAGGGAGCCAACCTATATTCTTAAATATTTGAAAAGGTTTTAAAACTACCCGACCAGTTTCTAAAGTAAAAATCAATACCAACCTGTTTTAATTTAGCTTGATCAACACCGAGCCGTTCCTCATAATATTGTTATTTACTTATTTTATTTTTTGTGAGATATGGACAAATAATGTGAAAAATGTAATCTAACAATAAAATTAATAACAATTCTCATCACATCAATTAAAATCGGAATGATTACACTAGAAAAATATTTAGATATGCAATACAATATTTCGAAAAATAAAAGATAGAGAATAGCCTAATTTAAATGATATTTTAAAACCAAATTATAAAAACCACAATTTTATTTTTGTACAGTAGTATTAACATAAAATTATTTCGGTCCTATAAAGTAAATAATATTTAGGCTAAAAAGTGCTTACAATTTTGCAAAATTATTATTACTACACAAAATAAGTTCTAGTTTTATTTTTTTGTGCAAGTAAATGTGTAATAGGACTAACATGCACTAGTTAACTGGGTCAAGGGACTAATTTAATCATCCAAAAACACTGTCAATAATCCCGAGAATATTATTAAATCAGCCATAAAAAAATTCCGCACGGAGAGTTTTGGAATAAACATGCACGTCCTGTTTGATGATCAAGGGAAAGAAATTCTTGAAGCACTTAAAAAAATCTCTAATCCAAGAGGTCATCTTAGGACTAAAAACATAGCTAAATATAGGTGGAAGCTTACCTCAGCCACTGCGTGTGCATTTGTCAACCGTATTAAGACATCTTATCAGTACTCGTGTGTTTAAACGTATACGAAAATAATAGGCAGATGTTTGCATGCGACATAACGAATGTCACTTTTTTTTTCACACAAACATACACACGCACAGAGATAAATTAACTGCTAGAATAATTGAATAAAAAAACCATCAAAAGGTTTTCTTAAACAAGTCCTTAACGACTTGTATCAGGAGAACATGGTTTATTATCTTATACAAGGAGGCAATAAAAATATTATGGTGGTCGGTAAACATTTTTTTAATATTCTCTTAATATTCTTGAAGTGAATATATTCCGAAAGTCTTTGGTTTTTTACGTTAGGGATGAATTTGTTTTACTATATAAGTATTTTCAAGTCCGGCAGTTTATATCAGTCGGTAGCATATATGTATGTTGAACTAAGGGTCCTGGGTTCGATTCCTAGCATGTTCGTAAAATGTATCATTGGTGAAATGTGGGTTTTTCCCTTTAATAATGATTAATTAACCACCGGGGGATGAATGAATGTCGTGTATGTTCTAGATTTAAGTCAAGTTACAAATAGTGTGTTGATATAATCAGTTGGTTCATAAATTACACGTTAAATACTTCAAATAATTATAATAACACTTTCAATACAATAATCTAATCTAAGTGAAAGAGTGGCACGAGGATGGGGAAAACCTTAGCTGGGCCGTAAAGGAGGAAAAGAATGGAGGCAGGCGTAAGGCACCCACTTATTCTTTAGATGATATAAAAGCAGTTTCCGATCAAATTTCCTTGCATGTGAGGTGCCATTGTCAGCCACATGGCCTACTCCAATTTATAAATGGGACCAACTTCATCTACCACATACGATGTATCACTCTGGTCTTTTGTTACTTTCTTCACTCTAATGTGGGCTCACTTTTTCAAAAACAACAAAATCTTAATCATCATCATTTGACCAGCGGTTCGCAAACTCGTGTTATTATTATGCCTTTCTCAACAACTTATATATGTGAGAGTGATTTTTCATCAATGGAGTACTTAAAATATAAGTACAACAATAGACAAAATTTGAAGCCGGAACTTCGCTTGAAAGTCTCAACTGGACAATCAGACATCACTGAAAACGTATAGAACTAATTAATAACTTCTAAACTCCAGAACCAGTATTTGAAAAAATTGTTGTTTTTTTCCCCCCTATTTTTGAACGAATTTTTGGAGAATAGATATGACACTCTTCTACAGACTTTTCAAAGGTTTTTTTTAACTAATCAAAACTATTATTAATAAGCAATAATGCCAAAGCTATAAAAGTAGGATTCCTTAAATATCTTTGTACCTTTTGAAATATTTTTATTTAAAAAAAATTTCAGTAGATTAAAAATGTCCTCAATAATTTTGGCAGGTGGTAATATTTTTTTTAAATCCTGTAATTCTGGGAAATTTTACTGTGGAGGTACATTAGATTTTTAGTCATGACAAAAGCGTATAACCCGAACGGGTAGTAAGACGCAATTCTAAATAATAATAAATAGTTTTGACAAAATTGTACACTCAAAAAAAAAAATTTGAGAACTACTGCCTTAGATTAATCCGTTGATAACTATTGTGTGATGGTGATACACTTAATTATTTGAAAAATATATTATTAATTAGAGCGCTATTTCGGTTCTTATTTGAAATATTGTATTGCAATTATATATTGTTATTATTATTATTTAGCACCGCGTCTTACTACCCGTTCGGGTTATACGCTTAAGTACTATTTACGCTAGTGTATTAGGAACTGGGAAGGTTGAATTTAGAGGAAGTGAACTCGCATTTACGTAGAGGAAGTGTGGAAAACTATTTAGGAAAAACCACCCCCAGTTCACCCGACCAAGATTTTAACCTTGATCTCACTATCCTTGGCAGTCTAGCTCAACACGAAACTAGCACGTTAGCCAACTACGCCACCGAGGTGGGGGTTCAATTGTATAAACCTACACTGGGTTTCGTAATTGATATGTGAAACTCAGAGAGGTAGTAGGGGGATACAAAAAGAGTGAATTGATGTAAGAAACCTGGTGGTCCAAACCCTTCGCCCCCACCCACCCCCAATTGTGAGAGTCGAGAGAAGCCACAGGGACAGGTTGGCAACACGCGACAGTACTCACAGTGAAACACGTCAGGCTTGTGGTGTTGACACTTTGTTGCATGTGTAACTGAAAGTCTGACACACATGCACATAACCTTTTATTCACACCAGTACATAAGAATTGCAACGTTCGCTAGAAATTGTGTCCAGAACATTAAACGTACCTATTTCAATGGCAAGAAAGCCATTCTTCGACTGGGTCCGTTCAACAATTCCTGGCACCGTCTGACAAGCCGCTAGAGCACGTGCGAACCAAGTCTTCCGCGACCGCGCTGACCACAGCACATCCCACAACACATTTCTCAAACCAGTGATTATTACATTTCCCCATAGGAAGTAGTTCATGGGAGTCGGTTCCGGGGATCGAGCCGGCCATATCCTGCTGCTGGCATGTGTTGGATTACGTTGTCGAGGATGCATGTTGCCGACCTGCACCTGCAGCTTCGCTAACAATTTGCGGGGAGGGGTTTTTGTATCCCCCTATTACCTCCCTGAGTTTCGCACATAAATTACAAAACACGGTGTATACAATATAAGCAGAGGCGGATCCAGATCATTTTCACAGGGGAAGAGAGGGGCCATAATAATAAATAACACAGCTACTTACAATGATATATTTATCTTTAAAACCATTTAATAGTTTATCATTCATATTTGATCTTATTTATGTTTTAAACCGTGGTCATCCTCTCCAATTATTTAAATCAGATAGTTTTTATAAACTATTTGGAGTGACCTTCCTTAAACAATGTTTTGAAAAATGCTCCACTCTAGAAGCTATGAGTAGTCTTCGCCTTGATTTTTTTTATTAGATTATTTTACAAGCCGTTTAAAGTGTTCTTCACCTAGAAATTTTTGGAGTTTTGATGTCCCTATAAACTATTTAGAGTGATCCTCACCTTAATTTCTTACGATAGTTAGATACCGCTAAAAGATAATCTTTGAAGTGGTCTTTCACCGACAATATTTTGAAAATTGAATCATTTCAGAAACTAGGTTATTTGGAGTGGTCCTCGCCTGAAAATTCTTATAAATGACATGAATCTAGAAGCTATTTAGAGTTGTCCTCCCCGAGACATTTTTAAAAATTCGGATTGTCTGCCAGTTAGATGCCTCTAGTCTATTATTTATTCGATGCGGTCTTTTCCGGTACATTTTTGACAGTATAATGCATCTAGAAGTCATTTAGAGTTTGATTTAAGGCCATCTTTCAGCTTCATATTCGATAATATCGGAGGATTTGAAATATATCTGGGAGGGTATTTATTCCAGGGGGGCAGAGTCCCCCACAGTTCCACCGCTCTTTTGTCCACACACAACCTATATATAATGAACATTGCCTCCCCTCTTTAGGTGTACAGTGTACACATATAATGGACATTGTTACCTTTCATTAGGTGTGTACATATAATGGACATTGTTACCTTTCATCAGCTGTACACATATAATGGGCATTGCCTCCCTTTCATCAGCTGTACACATATAATGAACTTTGCCTCCCTTCATTAGGTGTACAATGTACACATATAATATACATTGTTACGTATAATAGGCATTGTTACCTTTCATCAGCTGTACACATATAATGGGCGTTGCCTCCCTTCATCAAGTGTACACATATAGCGGATATTGTAAGCTTTCAACAGGTGTACACATATAGTGGGCATTACCTCCCTTCATTAGGTGTATGGTGTACACATATAGTGGATATTGTTACCATTCATCAGGTGTATATATATATATATATATAATGGGCATTGCCTCCCTTCATCAGGTGTACAGATATATTGGACATTGTTAACTTTCAACAGGTGTACACATATAGTGGACATTCCTTGCCTAAATTAATTTATAAATTTATATTTTAATTCAACTTGATTAGGTTGTTAAAATATATTGAAAACTTTTTTCTTGTTTAGGCTCTCTACATAGAGATACTCGATGATAAATATAAAGTGAAAAAGTTATTTTAATCACACAGCAACAATTTAAACTAATTTTTGTATATAACTTATGTAAAAACTATATCCACACAAGCTTATTGATAGCTATTGTAATATATTTTTGGTTGGTTTAGGAATATTTTGAAACATACTAGATAAGCTATAAATATAAATATCGAAATAAATCAAAACATAATATCTCGTAATTATTTTGCGGGTATAACTAATAAGTAATTTTAAAGGCCACGCTTACCTACACCATCTTATCTAATATTTTTGAAAAATACAGGTTATAAAGTTGTCATATAATAGTTTTAACTACACCAACTAGAAATCAAAACATTGTACTACAAATAGCTAAACGTTCTATACAATTAAAATTGTCACCGCCACCTACCTATAAAATTGGAAATAAAGGTAATTGTTATGCAAATGTTACACATTTAGGTGCTGCTACAGTAGCCCCATGGATTCTTTGCTGCTGACTGGCAGCTAACAACTGACTTATGACAGTCAACATTTAGGTAAATACCTAAATTTTAACTGACAGAAGTGACGGCTGCTAAACACATGTTTTAGCAGATAATATGGTTCGGCGTAGGGATACATAATTGGGTCTGGTAACTTTTCAAAGCCGTGAGCTGTCAGTCAGCACCAAAGAAGCCATGGGGCTACTGTAGTTTTGCCTTTAAATAATAATTGAATTCCCTAATAATACAATAATAACACTAAAGGGGAAGAAAGTGGAAATTATCAATCAGAAGTATTATACCCTAATTTGGGTTAAGTAAAAGTGAAAAATAATCGAAAGAAAAAAATCTCAGAGAGACTGGAATTCCAACCCCGACCTACTAATTACCTGTAAATTAGACTAGATGAGAGAGATGATTTTTTTTCGCGTGCCCCCTGGAAAGAGCTATTATTTTATTAGGCATGGTTTTATAAGATGTTAAAACAAAAGATTATAAGAGTTCAAGCTACTGTCCGGCTGGGATTTACCCAAAGGGTCAAATGATCTAAGGCATAGCTCTAACAATAGAATTTGTTGCCAATGATGTGTAGGTTAGGGTTCGAATCCTGGTCTGGTGTGTAGAGGGGATTTTGTCCTGAATGGTCGATTTCCACTCACTCACCACGTTAATGCGGGTACAATTCCTTTAAAATAAATATTTTATTTTCCCTAACACATTATCGTATTAATTAGTGAATATGCAAATAATCCATAACAGGTAGTTTGATTGTTGTAGAAAATTAACCTAAAAAAATAAATATTTAGATAAAAAATAAAGTTATAAGTACCTAATTATTGTATGCACAGGAATGTAAATCACGTTTTAATATACAAGAGCAGCATTACTAGCAACTTGAAATAGTAATGTTCCTATTTTTTTTAAACAACTCGATCTCTGTCTACATTTGGAAGTAGATTGGTTGTTTATCAAGCCAGTGGGCTGTTGCAAAATATAAGCCAAAAGAGTGGCAAAACTATTGCTTTTACTAGCGAATGAATCATCCCGGCCTTGAATAACAAGTCTTTCATCCTTCCTCTTTCACTAATCGGTTACGAACTCAGAGGAAGAAAGATAAGTAAAGAGAAGAGGTGAAATATTTTTTTACTCCCAAAAGGTGACAAGGTATTTCTTTATACTTGCCCATGTGGTACCCTTAATTCAAAGATAATACATTTTACGGCCATGACGGGAATCGAACTTGTAGATTTAGACCAGTAGGAAGACGCACTGATAATCTAGTTAAAGTTCCAGAATTTAATATTATAGTGTCCGTGTATTTCTACCCGTCCGATATTTTCGGATGACTAAGCTAGAATTTAGAAAATGTGTACCCGCATTTGGACGACGGAGGGGTGTAAATCCACCCTATACGGATTCGAACCCTGAATCCCCGTCACTAGGAAACCAAACAGAGACTGTCCATCTTTGTCCATGGGTCAACTAATGCAGTCTTTAATTGACTGCAACAATAATTTCTTGGAGATGAAATAAAATGACTGATCACAGTGAAACAATCCATACTGGTTTGGTCTGTTTCGAACACTGTCTTTCTTACACAAGTTCAGGAGCTCTTCTGTTATCTATATATCTTAAAAATAACATGTGGTACTGGTGTAACATTATAGTTTTAATGGGGGTTTAATGTCTTAAATTACAAGTGCTTTGCGAATGCTGCTTCTTGTAATTCTGTAATTTGCTCTTAACTACACTTGGTTCAAGTCTCCGAAACGTTAGTCTTATCTAAACATGGCCAGGAATGATCGTAAACTATTGTGTTTATTTGAGGGGATTTGAGCTTGTTTCCTAAAATGTGATACGCGTATCTTCAGGGGTACACGATGTTTCTATAAATTTTATCAATCTTTTTTATATATAACAGTAAGTTTGATAAACAAATTAATGCACATTCTAACGTGATGTCATGAACTTTTATCGGCAATCGTAGACTCGCCACAGTTATAGACCTACCACACCTATAAACTCGCCACACTCGACTATATTAGAAAGCCCGTCAACTCACCACACTCCAGTTTTGAAGGAAAATAGAGGTATGTCAGTAATACCAATGGGAACGTGATATATTTATAAATAAGCATACATTTCTTTTAGCACCTCATATAGGGACATAATATTTTTTATTATTGGTTCATATTTAAGGTGTAAAATTCCCATCCTCTCGTACACATAATTGTCGACAATTTTGGATAGGTTTCATAGTCATATTGAGTATGCCTAAAGTGTGGCTCTATACTAAAAACAAGACGACACCTTCACCAGTTTCGCAAATGAAACTTACCCATTCCATTCTGATCTAGGTTAAGTGCCATCTTGTATTTAGTATAGCACCGCATTATAGGAGTACTCAAATCTGTCTATGAAACCGGTCCAAAGTCTGAAAACACGAATAGGTCCCGTATTGGATGCTAGGCTAGTCTAGGTCCTGACAGGTTAGTTCATTCTACGACAATCGTGGTAGATAGATAGCTCTTTGCATTGACACGACGCTCACAGATGACGTGACTCTGGAGTACGGGAGGTAGGTAGGTGTACGTGGCGAGTTGATGAGTATCTGACTAGCAATGGCATGTGGCGAGTTGATATATAAACGGTGGGATGTAAACAATAGACATGTTGCGAGTTGATGGATGCCCTACATTTATAATCCTTTTTTTCTCACTATTAGTACGGCAGCTTAGCATGAACATGTGAACACACCTGACAAAAGCACAATTTTTTTTTCACCTTTTACTTAGGGTCATAGCTTTAAATTTTTGATATGACCAACCTTCTCTAGAAGCCATCTTGAAAAATACGTATATTATCAATATATCGGTTTCTAAAGCACTTAGGACCACAATCTTGTTGTGTATATACACATTTTCAGCGTCGGGGAACACAAATGGGCTGTTTTTAAATGTATCAGACGATTTATTTACTCACAATAATACACGCTTCAAACGATAATGCTACTTGTGCAATGGTGTACCATTTACAAGTATTTAGAAGTTTCCTGTCTGTGTCGAAAACTTGAAGGCCTTGGCAACATGGTTCTTCGCTCTTGACCACCAGAATTATTCACGATGGATTCCAATACACATCCGAGATTTATAGAATCGTCCAGTCTCTATTCTTGAGGATTTTGAGCCGCAGGGTCACTAGGCTATCCACAAAACTAATAACCGATTCTCAAGCATCCCAATCGACCAAGCCTATGAACAAAACAATAGAGCCGTCAAGGGTTCCGGAGGTGCTGTTGATATGGCCGAGAATCTTTCAGCCTTCAGAAAATGGATGGTCTCAGGGCCTGAACAAACTAAGTTATTGAAGGAGTATGAAGAGGAATACTTTCATAAAGAAAGAAGTTTTAATTATCATAGAGAGGTATTTTACACACAGAAAATATTTAAGGAACAGTCATTGCATCTATGTAAAGTCATGAATGATTTTGGAAACCCTTTTATGGATGACATTGACGAGCTACTTGTTCTTGACACATGCATTGCTATGGATGAAATTGTAGTCAATACGGTGCGAACAGTGCACATTCTAGGTCAGGATCAGTATGCCAATCACTGCAAATCCGTTATAAATGATTGTACTCGCTCCATTCATGAAGAAATTAAGAAGAATTCCCTTCCTCTCTTCAGCACTCCTATACAAAAGATAAAGACAAGGGAAATATATCCTTACTTAATAGTGATGTTTCTCGGTTCCCTCAATTGTACATAGTGATGCAGCATAGGATGAGTGACATGACCACATTCTTCAGCCATGAGAACCATCCTTTCCCACCCCACCCCCACCCCCTTTCACTATCTGACGATGGGAAACAGCGCTTAGGGATCTGATCTTATATGAACCTTCTGGTCAAGGATTCCTCAAACAATCCTCCTGATTCCATTGATTTATCGATTATCGATAGAGACACTGCTGTGCACCTCCTCCCACATACCAACATCGTGACATTTGATGATTATGCTGATCAGGTATTCATTTCAAACATAATCAAACAATTAGAAAACTGCAAAATAGTTGATATATTATGGGACAAATACTTACCGAACAGCCTCAAAGAATCCACTAGAGAGAAGCGAGTAAAGGGTGTTCGGAGAAATGTTGCTGGAAAGAACAAGCACCAAGCACCCATTTAAGTGGACTGACTTTTACGAAACCTCAACAACAAACAATCAGGGAGTTTTATTTAACGCACCCCATCAATAATATTATTTAAACAATTTACTAACAACCTAAATAATCACCTCTGCACTGTACACAAGGAAAACATTTACGGAGCTACTTCCTAATTTAAACTTGAGCGAAAGAATTAAAATTTTCATTTTTCCACCCTCCATCTCCCTTTTCTCGCTATTATAAGCTGTCCAACTAACCACCAGAGTATCAGTTTTCACTTCGTAGAAGTACTAATTACAATAGGCTTAGACTGCTTGTCCAAAAGAGACGATTTTCTAATTGCTGCATATCAACTTCTGAGGAATGTGGTATTATCTGCCTTCTATCAAAGTTAAATACAGCTTCTTAAAGCTCTAGCTTAAACATTAAAGTGAGAAAACAGCGAACAATGTGACAGTCGTGACATTCCTCTGAAATCTAACATTAGTGTGTATTGCTAAGGGCTCATTAACTCTTCTCTAATCATCTTAGAAAAGAGGTTTCAAACAAAGTAGTAAACTAAAATATATTAACCCCTTTCAGAACTTATTGAAAAAGGGGAAAACACAAAATTTCAAAATTAAACTAAGCTTAGGAAATAAAAAAAAGTGTGCAACATGTCAAAATTATATACAATTCTGTAAAAGTATGAACCTTTATGAACCTAAAATTACTTAACGGTTCCAATTTCAGCACTGTTTCTTCAGAATATTATTTTAGTGTTCCAGTTCCGATTTCGGTTACTTAAAAATAAATGTTAATTTCAGTTATCAGTTCCAGTTCGACTCCCTGCAAACAATAGCTATTTTTAATTCCTTTCCGAAAAATTGGTAACTGTTGAATGTACCTAAAACAAGGAAATTATCGTCAAATGTGGCGTCAAGGTTATTCTTCGAGGAACTGAAAAAACCATTCCACCAAATGATCATTAAGAAGTGGATGCCAGGATGCTCAATCACTTACAGAATGCCCTTCGGAATGGCTGTACTAACTGTATGGCGATGCTGTTGACACGGATGTATTGGTGATCCTCCTTGGCAAATTCCATCACCTGATAACTTTGTCTCAAGATGTGAAGATTTGGGTTGATATTGCCACAAGAAAAACATTCACTTATCATCACATCACTGCTATGTACGAGAAGCTGGGTGGAGAGAAATCAATGGCGCTCCCTGTTTTCAACAGTTTCACGAGATGTGATACTACATCTGAATTTTTCGGACGAAGCAAGCAAGTCTGCTTGGAAGGCATAGAATTGCTATCCATATGTGACACATGCCCTTACCTACATGGCACTCCACCCTTACACAAAATTTGAGATTGATTGTGACAATTTCAAACTGCTAGAACGATTCACCGTTATCTTGTATGATAAGGCCAGTAACGTAGATCATATAGATCATGTAAATTTAGCCAGGAAGGAGCTTTTCTGTCAGAAGAGTAAGACAATGTAGAAACATCCACCAAATAGCGATGCACCACTGCATTATTATTATTATTATTATTATTATTATTATTAACGCCACGTCTTACCACCCGTTCGGGCTATACGCACTTACGCTAATGTGTATTGATAGAGTGATTGTGAGATTAAATGGAGGATCTAAAGTTTAACGTGGGATCCAAACCACGGTGAAGGCCTGGCATTCCACACATTCACAAGATGTCTTGTCAGAGGTGAAGGAAGGGTTTGGTAATCAGATAAATCTATTGCCGGGACCGAGGATTGAACCCTGGACCCCCAGCACAAAAGTCCGACACCTTACCACTAGACCGCCAGGTCAATGTTCACTACTGCAGCACTCGAAATGGGTTGCATATCAAGCAGAAATATGGTGCACCAGTGTACAGCACGCTCCTAATCCAGAAGGTTGGATCTGGACTCTCAATGGAGACAGTGTATCCTTGGTTCCTATATGGAACATGTTATCTGTTGCCTCAAAGGCTTGTAGGGAATTGGTGAAATGTAGCTGTAAGAGCCAAAGTGGATGTGGTGGTAGGTGTGCATGAAAAAAGGTAGGTTGAAATTGAACAGAAGTCTGTGGATGTTAATGTTTGAATATGGTATAAGCAATGTCATCTTTCATATAAGAATGTACACACATGAATGTATTTTATTATTTATGTAGTATGTATTTATTTAGTACATTCATAATTTTCAAAACAATAAATAATTGGGGAATTGTTTCTAAATGCTACACAGGTAAACCAGTAACATATTATAGTGTGAATAAATAGATCATCTAACGCATTGAAAACTTGTTTATTTGTATTCCCTGACCCCGACAATGTATATTTACACACCAAGATTGTGATCCTAAGTGCTTTAGAAGCCGAGATATTGGTAATATACATATGTTTCGAAATGGCCGCTATAAAATTCAGGATGGCCGCCGGAGGAGGTGATTCCTAAAAAAAAAAAGCTATGGCCGTAAGTAGCACGTGGGAAAAATTTGGTGCGTTTGTCTGAAGTGTCCACATTAACCTCAAATTTGTCTTTAAGCTGCCGTATTATAATATGTCACGACAATTCATGTGATATTAACAATACCTCTGACCGGCCTCTTGGTATAAGGATCAGTGCCCCTGTATACTGAGATAAAGGTCCTGGGCTAGATTCCCGGTGGTAAAATAGCTATTTTTCCAGAAAGCGGAAATGTTTCTATGGTCCCCATGGTCTGGGTAATTAGGCTTGCGTTATATTTAAGATTTCAACGGATTTCACACCTTTATAATCACTATCATCACGTCATCGTATGACGTGTAGACAACCTCCAACGTATACCCTGGGCTAAGTTGTGTTCCCATAAAGTGACTAAAAGTCTTCATACACCGTAACTATAATATATATATATACTAGCTGACCCGGCAAACGTTGTTTTGCCATATAAATAATTTTTAAGTAATTTCTAGTGTAGACAAAAAATAGCTTACTTATTGTGTGTAAGAATGTGGTATATGTGTGAAATAGGTATGGAGCGCTGTGAACGATGAGGGAATATAAAAATAACAAAAGGCAAACATTATTTTTAAGTTATTATAATTTATTCCTTAAAATTATATATCATTAATTAATCAATTACGACAGTAACACTAACAAACAATATCAATCTCTTAATGCCATAGCGTGAACAATATTTTTTGTTAGTCCATCTTTAGCTAACACAAACAAACTGGATGGTTTACCCACTCGAGAGCATGCCACGTATAATTGTCCGTGTGAAAAACATGGTGTTCTCAAATCTAAGCCACAAATAGACATCGTTTGACCTTGGGATTTGTTGATAGTCATTGCAAATGCCAATCTAATCGGAAACTGAATACGTTTGAATTGAATTGGCACATG